>VMDO01004504.1:74248-124516 GCA_007922755.1 Pedetes capensis | reverse complement strand
GAGGAGGGGATGAAGAAGAGGAAGAAGAAGGGGGATGGGAGCGGGAGGGGAGGAGGAAGAAGGAGGAGGAGGAGGAGATGATGATGACAATGACACATAGACTAATGGAATAGAATAGAAGATGAAGAATTAACCCAAGCAGCTATACCCATCTGATTCTGGACAAAGATACCAAAAAAATACAGTGGAAAAAAGAGTGCTTGTTTAACAAATGGTGCTTGGAAAACTGGATATCCACATGGAGATCCCTACATGTCATCTTGTACAAAAATCAACTTAGAATGAATTGCAGACCTTAATGTAAGACCTGAAACCTTAGGCCAGGTGCTATGGCACACATGTGTAATCCCAGCAACTCAGGAAGCTGAGCCAGGAGGATTGCAAGTTCAAGGTCAGAGGCAGCCTGCACAACTTAGTGAGACCCTGCTTCAAAATAAAAAATAAAAGCGGGGTAGAGGTACATCTCAGTGCTGTACCACTTGTCTAGCATGTGCAAAACTCTGGGTTCAACCCTCCAGAACCAAAAACAAAACAAACAAAAACCTGACAAATTGAAGCTACTAGGGGAAAACAGAGGAAACACTTGAAAAGCTAGGCATAGGCAAAAATTTTCTGAATGGGACTCCAATAGATCAAGAAATAAGAGCAAGAATAGACAAATAGGATTTCACTGAATAAAAAGCTTCTGCATGGCAAAAGAAACAATCAAGAGTAAAGAGACAGCCTACAGAATGGTAAAAAATCTGCCAAATATTCAGAGGATTAATACCTAGAATATATAGAAAACTCAAAAAATTAAACAAAAGAGCAAACAACTTAATCAATAAAAAGGCAATAAAAATGAATGGACTCCACCTTGTACTTCAAATGAAGAAGTACAAATAGCCAATAAATATATGAAAAAATGCTCAACATCCTTAGCCATCAGGGAAATGCAAATCAAAACTACATGGAGATTTCATCTCATCCCAGTCAGAATGGCTATAACTAATAAAACAAACAACAATAAATCCTGGTGAAGATGTGGAGGAAAAGAAACTCTGTTTACTGCTATTAGGAATGTAAATAAGTCCAGCCATTATGGAAATCATCATGGAAGCTCCTCAAAAAACTGCAAATAGAAGTTCTATATGATCCAGACATACCACTTCTGGGTATATACCTTAACTAACTACAGAGATACCTGCATATCCATATTTATTGCAGCACTATTTACAATAGCCAAATGACAGAACCAGCCTAGGTACCCATCAATGGATAAATGGATAAAGAAAATGGAGTATATATACTCAGGCATAAAGAAGAAGGAAATTATTTTATTTGCAGGAAAATGGATGGAACTAGAAATCATCATGCTAAGAGAAATGAGCCAGACTCAGAAAGACAAATATCACATGTTTTAACTCATTTGTGGAAGCTACAGGGGAGGGGAAGGGATTTGAAATGAAAAGGCTAAATTGTAGGGATATAGAAGGAGAAGGGAGAAGAGGATAATAAAGAATAATAGAGGAGGTGAATATGCTCCAAGTACATATGTATAGAAATGTCAAAAGATACCTTTTTATAATACATATGTTGTTGTTTTGTTGTTGTTGGGTGCTGTTGAGTTAGGTCTGAGTCATAGTGATCCCATGTACAACAGAATTAAACTCCCTGATTCCATGCCAGGCACACAATGTTTTTTATGTTTAAGCCAATTGTTGTAGACCATGTGTCAATCCATCTAGTTGCGGTTCTTCCATTTTTTCGTTGACCCACCACTCTCTCAAACATGATGTCTTTCTCCAGTGATTGTTCCCTCCTGAAAACATGTCCAAAATATGTAAGATGTAGTCTAGCCATCCTGGCTTCCAAGGAACACTCTGGTTGCACTTCTTCTAAGACAGATCTGTTGGATCTTTTGGTAGTCCATGATAGGTTCAATACTCATCTCCATAATTCAAAACCATCAATTTTTCTCCTGTCTCCTTTATTCGGTGTCCAGCTTTTACAACCATATGATTCAAATTAAAATACCTTGGCTTGAGTCAGGCACACCTTCATCTTCAATGTGACCTCTTTATTTTTCATCACTTTGAAGAGGTCTTCTACAACAGTTTTTCCCAATGCAATGTGTACTTTGATTTCTTGACTGCTGATACCACAAGTGTCAATTGTAGAACCAAATAAAGCAAAATCCTGACAACCTCAGCCCTTTCTCAATTTACCATGAAGTTGCATACTCACCCAGTTGTTAGGATTTTTGTTTTCTTGATGTTGAGTTGCAATCCATACTGAAGCCTGTGTTCTTTGGTCTTCATCAGTAAATGTTTCAAATTCTCTTCACTTTCAGCAACCAGAGTTGTGTCATCTGCAAAAGGCAGGTTATTAATAAGTCTTCCTCTGATCCTGATACTGCATTCTTCTCCATAAAGTCCAGCTTCTTGGATTATTTGCTCAGCATAGAGATTGAAGAGATACAGTGAAAGGATACAACCCTGATGCATACTTTTCTTGACTTTAAATCAAGCAGTGCTTCTTTGTTCTGTTTGAACAGCTATCTCCTGGTCCATGTACGGATTCCTCATGAGTAAAATTAAGTTTTCTGGAATTCCCATTCTTCTCAGGGTTATCCATAATTTGTTGTGATCCACATAGTCAAATGCCTTTACACAATCAATAAAAACATAGGCATCTTTCTGGTCTTCCTTTACTTTTGGTTAATATCTGCTTGACATCAGCAATGATGTTCCTGGGCTGGGATTTAGCTCAGTGGATAGCGCGCTGCGCTGCAGTCTCTGAGGTCCCAAGTTCAATTCCCAGCACCACAAAAATGGGAGAAGGGCCTGGCAATCCACTCCCAAGGCAATCCCGAAACAGTCAGCCATTGAAAACCCTATGAGGGTCACTATGAGTTGGATACCGACTCGACAGCACCTAACAACAACAACAACAACAATGATGTTCCTGGTTCCATGCCTTCTTTTGAATCTGGCTTTTCTGGCAGCTCCCTGTCTATATACTGCCACAGTCACTTTTGACTGGTCTTCAGTAAAATTTTACTTGAGTGTGATATTAATGATAATCATTCAATAATTTCCACATTCAGTTGGATCCCTTTCTTGGGAATAGGCACAAATATGGATCTCTTCCGGTCAGTTGGCCAGGTAGCTATTTTCAACATCTTGGGGAAAAACAAGTTAGCACCTCCAGTGCTGCATCTGTTTGTTGAAACATCTCTATTGGTATTCCATCAATTCCTGAGCCTTGTGTTTCACCAATTCCTTCAAGGCAGCTTCTACTTCATCCTTCAGTATCATTGGTTCCTGATTGTACGCAACCTCTTGAAATGGTTGGTCATCCACCAATTCTTTTTGGTATAATGACTCTGTATATTCCTTCCATCTTCTTGATGTTTCCTTCATCATTTAATAGTTTCCCTGTAGAATCCCTCACTATTACCACTCAAGGCTTGAATCTATATCTGACAGTTTCTCTGCTATTCATAGGGTTTTCAATGGCTAAATGTTTTAGGAGTGGGCTTCCAGGTCCTGCTCTCTAGTCTGTCTTAGTCTGGAGGTTCAGAAATCTATCCACCATCTATATCCACCATCTATGGTGGAAATCTATCCACCATCTGTGCCACCCTACTGGTATCTGTAATACTGATAGCATAACTTTTAGCATCACAGCAACATGAAAGCTCCCACAGTACAGCAAACTGACAGATGTGTGAAAGACAATAAATATATGCTCATAAAATTTTTAAAAAGGGAAAAAAGAAAGAAAACTGGAGATTGTATTATGAAAAAAAATGAATAAATGTCCTTTATTTGTGGATTAAAATGTCCTCTGTGAGGGCCTTGCAGTTCAAGGCCAGCCTGGGCAACATAGTGAAACCCCATCTCAACAAACAAACAAAAGGCCTCTAAGGAAAGGTAGATTCTGCTGTCAAGAAAGCCCACTCCATTTTCTCCTGGAGGAGCTCAGAGTGCTTTCTGCACACAATCTTCCTGGCAAGGTTGGCATGAGTAGACAGAGTCTGCTCTCCTCTCCTTCCCAATGGCTTCAGGCAACCTGAAGGGAGGTTCTTATCCTCCTCCATGGGCCTCATCCAATGCAATCTTTGGGCATCAGCTGCTGCCCCTGCTGTACTTGCCAAGGGGACCCTGTCCCATCATGGCCTCTGGTTATCTAGTCTCTCCTCCCAACCCACACTTCTGCAAATCTGAAGGCTGACCATTAGCATCTTCTTTATCCCCTTCCACCAGGGGCTCAGAACTTTGACCACACTGCCCTCACCACTTGTAGGTACTCGTCACCAGCTGGCTCAGGGCCCTCTGTTTATGCTACCTGCCATTGTTCCTCTGATGCTCCAGTGCCATGGGGGACACAAACTTCCAGGAGACTCACAGTTAACACAATACTCACTCTAAGAAGGGAGGCCCAGGTCTTATCCACCCTGGGAGCCCCTACATTGATCTGAAGCATCTATTTTATACCTAGATTCCCCCAGGACTCCGATGGGGCAGGAAGCAGCAACCCTAGACCTACCTCCACGTTCTTATTCTCTAATGTGGCACAGCCCACAGGCAAGAATGATTCCCACATTTATAAATGGTTAAAAAGAAATCAAAACAAGAATAATAATTGCCAGGTGCAGTGGCACATGCCTGTAATCCCAGCGGCTTGGGAGGCAGAGGCAGGAGGATCGCAAGTACCAGACCAGAGGCAGTCTGCATAACTTAGGGAGACCCTGTCTCAAAAAGTAAAAAAAAAAAAAAAAAAAAAAAAAAATGGGCTGGGGGTGCAACTCAGTGGTCTAGCACTTGCAAAGCATGCAGGCACAAGGCCCTGGGTTCAACCCCCCCCCCAGTATCGAAAAAAAAATAGTAATTGAGGATACATGAAAATTATATAAAATTCAAATTTATGCCTCCATAAGCACAGTTTTATTGGAATACAGTCAAACTTCCCCATTTACATCAAGTCTATGACTGCTTTTATGCTACCAGGGCAGAGCTGAATAGTTACAATGGAGACTTAAGGCCCATAAAACCTAAAATATTTACTGTCTGGCCTTTTGGGGTAAAAGTCCAGGCTGAGCCTTCCCTGTCCTCCTGGCCATGTGCAGTGAGAGCTACTAACACTCTCAGGACGGTGGGCAAAGCCAATGGAACACTCAATGGAACACTGCTCTAGCCCAGCAGCCACAGGAGTTGGGCCATTGCTTTCATCATGGATCTAGTTCAGTCTCCTTCAGTTTCTATTTTCTCTTGGCCTGAAACTCTTCTATCATTTTTGCTTGTTCAAAGCTTCACTATTTGACAATAGGAGCTTGTTATGACTCATTGTGGCCTCAAATCTTATATTCTTGTATCTAAGTATCCTAACAAGTCTTTTTACTTGACATTTCCCTGTTAAAATCTCCAAGAAAGAAATGGGGATTAACTCAGCTTTTATGTGTATGTGTGCCAGATTATGAGATAAACTGCTGATCAACCTATTGATTGGCTACCTTTTGGTGAGATGTCTACCCTGAATCAATCTGCTCTAGGGGCAGAGTCACACAGGGCAAAGTATAACCACTTAAAGCTGCTCCTTTGGGTTTCCTCTAGTAGGGCTAGTGGAAATGACAGATTATATGGTAAAAAAGTTATTCACATTAAGAGACACAAATAAAATTAACCTGATGCTATACAGCTATGAGCCAAATTCACTGGGTGAACTTGACACCAGAGATAGTAGAGAAAGAAAAGAAGCCATAACCAGGTAAGCTTAGTGTTAAGCAGGGCTTGATCTCCCAGGGGTAGTCAGGAGGGCAGTATCTACAGCAGTCAGCAGCATCAGGCTGTGCATTGCATCTAAAGGGTTTTTGGAAGCCAATCAGGCAGGCAAGTGTGGTTGCAGGTGATGGATCCACTGAGAGCCAGTGAATGGTTGCACCATGTTGGGGGCAGAGCAATTTGAGCTAGGTAGGATCTCTGAGTTCTCTGAAGGTCAGAGGAAGTCATTAACATTACTGGGGAACTGAAGGGCTAAGCAGACACCCAAGTTAGAGTCTCACTCTTATAGAGCGAGGGAAGGGCAAGGGACAGAGGAGGGGAGGGAAATGGAGAGTGGAGAGAGGAGAGAGGGAAGGAGAAAGGGAGAGAAGGGGAGGGGAGGGGAGAGAGAGAGAGAAAAAGAGTGAGTAAAACACTGACACAACTCTGAGGATACATATTGCCACAATAATAGAGATGATCAATAGATCACCAGTGGTACAAATCACTGGAGATTGCCACCTGAAACATGGCTTTTGCCCCTGAACAGTACAGAGTGGGGCAGCAGGGCAGGGATCCAGGTCTGAGGCTGAGAGGCTAGAGAATGTGGGAACATGGAAGAATGAGTGAGGACCTGGGGGAATCATCACAGATGACTCCTCAGCTGATCCTGAAATAATATTTCCCAAGAACAAAGGAAAGAAAGGGAGGGACCTTGGTCAGTAAAACCAAAGTGTTCTGAGTGCATTGAATATCTTCCTCTTGGACCTGAAATTTCCAACAGCAGGTAGAGTACTCCTGGTAACAGCCCACACACTGAGGTCTCTGTGATGAAGGCAATTAGCTAACTGGCCAAATCTCCTCTGTGGCCTGGTAAGAACATGTGAGGAGGAAGTAAGTATCTGCAGGCCTGTTTCCCTTCTCTTCATTTTCAAAGAGCAGCACTTCATGTGCCTTCTCCATTGCTCTTTAAAAACATCTGAGCTTGGCTAGGGCTTTGGCTCAGTGATACAGCACTGTGTAGCATGCATGAGTCCCTGAGTTTGATCCCCAGAACCACAAAAGAAAGGAAGAAAGAAAGAAAGAAAGAAAGAAAGAAAGAAAGAAAGAAAGACTGAGCTACTTGCACTACTTCCATTAGTTCACCATCAAAAAATGCTTTAGGTGGTTGCTTCTACTGCTTTAAGTATCTATCTGAAGTCAACAGCAGAAGCTTGGCTAAACAGCAAAATGAATGATAGAAATAGCTTTTCACTGCTAAAAGTAGTGTTCTGTTAATTAACATCAAAGGTGTTTACAACCGGGCTTGTACTATTGAACCTGATGGTGTTCAAGACAAATGGACTGGCTAAAACTCTAACGAGGGCTGCGATTTAGCTCAGTTGGTAGAGCGCCGCTCTGCAGTCTCTGAGGTCCCGAGTCCGATTCCCAGCACTGCAAAAATGGGAGAAGGATGTGGCAACCCACTCCCAAGACAATCCCGAAAGAATCTGCCATTGAAAACCCTATGAGGGTTGTTATGAGTCAGACAGGATTTGACGGCACCTAACAACAACAACTCTAAGGACACTTGTGCTCTTAACTGAGTATAAGATCTGGCCAGCCTGTCATCATCACCTGGTACTAATTAACATTTGGTCTCTAGGATATTCTTCTCTTTGAAGAGAACCTTTGCCATAAGAATAGACTGAGCACCTAAAATCTCAGAGAGCTGAGACTTTGCTGGCCTCACAGAACCACCTGAGCAAATACTTTTGGATCTTCTAATAAATGTGTTTATGACTACATTTGAAATAAGACCTGCTTTCAATAAAACATGATATTGGTGAGTAGGGTTATGGGGAGATGGAGTCAATCAGACCCCACCATATCTTAACCAGGAAGAGATAACCACAGGATACAGAAATGGAATAGTCTATTGAGGCTAGGCAGCACTTGCTCATCCATCTGGCAGATATTTCTTGTATAACTTCAATTTGCCAGGTGTGTACTTGATATTGAAACATGATGTTGCATAAGGCAGATTTGATCCCCTACCTCAAGACAGGAGTTTAGAGACCAAGCAAATAAGAACAATCAGTGGCAAGTATTATGGCAGGGGAAACAGAGCAGTAGGGACAGGGAGAGGCAGCATGTCCAGGAGTGAAGGTTAACACAGCTCCTTATCTGTGCTAGAATTTATACCACAGTCCACTGGATAGATGTCTAGGGGCCACTGCGGTCCCATGACCCTAACAGAATTTGCTGCTCAAGGACATCTTTGAGGTCCCGTGGACCTCCTCCTCCCATCAGTTTGGGGCCATGTGGACACCTGGTGCTGTCTTATTTTTATCCCAGAGGACAATGAGGTCCAACTCCACATGACACAGTTGGCAGATTTCCTCCCCAGAGACCAAAGCTCGAAGAGGCTCAGTGACTTGCCCAAGGGCATTTATTGAGTCAATGGTAGAAATAAGATCAGAACGCAGTCACCAGACACTGGGGCCAGCTCCTGTTCCTTTGACACATCATGTAAGAGGGAAAATAATCTTCTGAAGTATCAAATAGCTCTAGTCTTTTGATGAGTGGGCAAGACAACGAGCAAATGATGAGAAAAGTGAGCGTTGAATTTCCCTTGGCATAACCCCTTTGGAAAATGCAGCAGTGGATGCAAGAAGAATGTGACTTATGTTATAATGACAGCAAAATATTTTTTAAATGACCTCAGAGAACTCATAAACAGAAGGCAAGACTATGAGTGAAGCCTAAAGAGCAGAGCAAAGAGTCAAATGCACACTCTCCCACCAGTCTCAGGCAAGAAGACTGCTCACAGTTCACACTTGCTAGAGAGCAGGCTGTCATCCTCTTCATTATGGAGGGGCATGGGAGAGGCATGTTTTGATTTATTATTTATTCATCTACTTGGTTCCTTATTGTGGTGCTAGAGTTTGAACCCAGGACCTTATACATGCTAAGCAAGCACTGTACAACTGAACCATATCCCCAGAGGCACATTTTAAACACAGATCATTGAAAACTGACTAATGACACGTGCCAGATGAAATCATGGTTACCTGACTTCTTGTTGAGATGAGAGAAAATGATACCTGCCTTTGGGAAAGAGAACCTATGATTCACTTTTCTCTGTGGCAAAGAAAGGGATCCAGGAAAAGCCTAGCCTGTGTGCCATGAAATGACCAGGCCCTTGCTATAGTTTGGATGTCCGGCTCACAGATGGTGGATTAGGGGACTTCTCACACAGCATGTGAGCCAATCTCTAATAAATCTCTATTTATCTATATGTATCTTATTGGGTACTTCTCTGGAGAACCCACATTCTTATAGCTTCTTTAGTATCTTTCCCTTTGAAAGTGAAAATGAAGTCGGAGAAGAAAAGATTTTCCTTTGACCATTTAGTCTACTTGTAGACTGTGTGCTGAAACACTTCTATGGGTTTGATTCTATAAATGCAACCAAACACATTCATTCAATGTCACATTACATCCAGGCCCCTGCACAATGTGAGATAAGACTGCTCAGAGCCAACTGGCTGTGTGCTCACTTCTTTCCTCATCTGCAATTGTTGTTAGGTGCCATCGAGTCATGTCTGACTCATAGTGACCGTCACAGGGTTTTCAATGGCTGACTGTTTCCAGATTGCTTCAGGAGTGGATTGCTACATCCTTCTCCCATTTTTGCAGTGCTGGGAATTGAACTCTGGACCTCAGAGACTGCAGAGCACTGCTCTACCAACTGTGCTAAATCCCAGCCCCTTTTCTCATCTAGAAGATATTTAATAGATAGATTGTATTGGAAAAGAGGAGGGGAGAAAATGTCTCTAAGCCAGTAACCCTTTCTCAGTTTCTCAAAGGCTTATAATATAGAAACAAATGTCGCTAAACCAAACAATGTTACAAGAAGAAAATCCTATTCATATGAAAGAAGTTTCACTTGACAGGAAAAATTCTTTGGTTTTCTGTTAGGTCAATTCTATGGAAGAATTTAGAAGATAGTTTATAAAGATTGAAAAATAATAAGCAATGTGGGGATGTCTGCTGGAGCTCTGGGCCCACACATCCACCTGCCTAGTGGGCATCATCTCCTTGGATGGGTTTTTGGAACCCACTGTCTCACTCTCCACACCCCCAGCCCTGCCCCACCAGCAGTGTTGCCTCTTCAGCAAGGTCACCTTCTTCCCCCTGAGCATCTTGGCTAGAAACTAGAGTCCTGGAGGCCTTTCTCTCTTACCCTTTTCACTGTGGAAGAAGTTGCTGAGTCCTATTTCTTCTGCCTCCTAAACTTCTCCCATATTTACCTATTTCTCTTCATTCTCCCTTCCCACTATCATCCTGGCTGAGGCTCCCAGACTCCATCACCTGGATCACTGCACAGCCCATTCATGCGGGGGCCCCCCTCCTGCCTTGCCTCCAACGTTTCCTTGCAAGATGCAAAACGGGTCCTGTCACTCTTCTGCCTAACATCATTAAATGGCTCTGCATGGGGAATAAAGCCAAACAAGGCTCATAAAGAACGTCTTTGTTTGAACTGTTTACTTGCCTCTCCTACCCCCTCCTACTCCATCCTTGAGCTATGAAAACGTTGAGGTCCCTGATGAACCTTTGTACATACTATTCCCACGGCTTGGAACACTCCTTGCTCTCACTCCTCCTTACCTGGTTAATTGCTGCTAGGCCTTCAGATTTCAGTTTACAAGCCCTTTCTTCATTTAACTTAGGAATTCTGGTACAGTACTTGCTCTGCACACTCTTAGGCCCTGGGTTCGATCCTCAGCACTGCAAAAATAGGAGAAGGATCTGGCAACCCAATCACAAAACAATCAGCCATCAAAAACCCTACGAGTAGCACAGAAGCACTGACATAGTCCTGGGCATGGCACAGTGTCAGGGAGTGTTTTGTTCTGTTTTACGCAGGGTCTCTGTGGTCAGACTCCATGGCACCTAACAACCAATAGCACAGCCTATGTGTCCCATTTGAAACCTCTGGCTTCACTTGGGAAGGCCAACACCTATATATTTATTTGGAAATATCTGCTATTAAAATATTTCTTCTCTATATGACATTTTATGGGAAAAGGATGTGGCAACCCACTCCCAAGGCAATCCCGAAACAATCAGCCATTGAAAACCCTATGAGGGTCACTATGAGTCACACATGACTCAATGGCACCTAACAACAACAACAATATGACATTTTAGAAAAGCAAAACTATAGTGACAGAAATCAGATTAGTTGTTGCCAGTGGCTGGGGTAAAGGGCAAGAGATTACAAAGTGGGCCAAGTAAACTTGTGGGGGTAGAAATGTTCTGTATCATGATTGTGGTGGAGGTGGCAATATACTATGCTTTTGTCAAAATACAAACTGTGACTTAAGATGGGTATGTTTCATTGTGTAGAGCAGGGATCCCTAACTGCCAATCCGTGTCCTGTTAGGAACCTGGCTGCACAGCTGGAGGTGAGCGGCAGATAAGCAAATCTTCATCTGTATTTATAGCCAATCCTCATTGCTCACCGTATCGACTGAGCTCTACAGAAAATTTGCCTTCCTTGAAACCAGTCCCTGGGCCAAAAATGTTGAGGACCACTGGTATAGAAAGAACTCCTCAATAAAGATTGTTTTAAAAATAGTGTATGTCTCCCTATGAGGGTCACTATGAGTCGGACCCAACTCAATGGAGCCTAACAACAGATTCTTGAGTGTAGGTTTGTACTTAGAATGGTGCCTGGCCCATAGTAAATGCTATGGTAATGAATGAGTACTCTGTGTGTGTGTGTGTGTGTGTGTGTGTGTGTGTGTGTGTGTGTGCGCGCGCGCGTGCGCGGTAGTTGGGGGATGAACTAGGGCCTTGATTTGAAGTGCTCTACCATTGAGGTCTGCAGGCATAGCCCACTGGCAACCTATCTCTTCAGATCTCGGAAGCTAAGCAACACTGGGCCTGGTTAGTACTTGGATGGGAAACCACCTGGGAACCCTAGGTGCTGTAGGCTTTAGAGAAGGACCTGGCAGCCCACTTCCAAAAAAACCAATCAGCCATTGAAAAACCCTATAAATGGCAGAGAAGTACTGACAATCGTGCCGAGCTTGGCACAGTGTTGAGTAGTGTTTCATCTGCTGTGTATAACGTTGCTATGAGTTGGACCCAACTTGATGTTATCTAACAACAATTACCACTAAGCCACACCCCTAGCTTCAATTTTTTTTTCTTTTCTTTTTTTTTTTTTTGTTTTAGCCAGGGTCTCGCTAAGTTATGCTAGCTGTCTGTAGACTCAAACTCGCTCTCCTCCAGCCTCAGTCTCTTTAGTCACTGGGATTAGAGGTGTACGCCACTGGGCCAGGTTCCCAGTGTTTTATACAACTGTCATAAACATAAACTTATTGTGTGTGTGTGTGTGTGTGTGTGTGTGTGTGTGTGTGTGTGTGTATAAAGATGGTATGATCTATCTTGGCATCCCATGAATGAGATTCAAATTTTTTCTGGTGAAACACATAAACTTAAGATCTGCACACACCTTATGGGGGAAAACAGTGCTAAAATGGACTCAGGAAAAGGAGAAGGCACTCTATTTACATGAGACTGCAGTTCTATTTGTCCTAGGCATGGAGAGGGTGAGAAAGCTTCAGGGGGACGACTAGTAGCAGTTCTGAGGACCACAGCTCCAAAGTTTCCTTTCTGGAGCCTGAGGCTAGTGTGGACTCTGGATGCAGTGTGTCTCAAAAGCACGAATGATGCCCACCTCCTGTTCCTCAGCTGCATTCTCCATCTTGATTCCCAACTACTAGGCAACTCAGGAAAAGCCGGGCAGGAGCTCCTGCCTAGACCATCATGCAAATACCTGGGCACTAATGCGGACAAACTAACTGGGAAAACCACACCTGCTCTGGCCTGAGACGCCTCTGACCAGAGGCACAGGTTGTACCTGCTTAACACTGACCTAGACCCAAAATTAATCCTTGCTCAGCTGTTCAAGGTTAGGAACCCTTCCTGTTTATGGAAACCTGCACTGACAGTCTCTACCAAGAATAAGGGGATATTTTGAACTGGGAAGGATCAGCTTACTCTTTACTAACTTCGTTTTCAAATGAGGAAACTGAGGTGAGAAAGGAGGTATGATTTGGCTGGATTCTGACAAGATGGCTGGTGCTGGAACCTCACTTCCACACCTGAGGGCCAATTGCAGCCTCTTGCCTGCACCACTGGGTTCTCTGGTTTGTTCATGTTAAATCCCTGCTGTGTGGGGGCTGTACTCCTTTACAACCCACTGTGATTAACCCAATGTGCTTAACTGATTTTAGAATGCTTGTTAAATCAAAATAACAAACCTCAGAATCCAACTTTCCTCTCAGATTCTCTATTGAACAATTGAAAAGAACAAAAAGAAAAATCGAATGGACCAATTTTCTGAAGATCACACAAAGTATGTCCCCCTCTCTCCTAATTGATTACGTCCCTTGAAAGGTGACAGCTTCTCTTTCACCTGTGCAAGCAAACACAAAATACATCAAGTCCTCTTTCTGTGTTGCTCCACACCACCACTCTTCCACACCTGGTGGAGACTGTTGAGTGAATAAACAGACAACCTCATTTGTAAGTAGGTGGCTTGGAATCCAGAATATACTTTCCAAAGGAAATGATGTCATAAGAGGCTTTGGGTTTCCTGGGCCTGCCCACAAAGCCTAATTAATCTATCACACCACTGAAAGGCTATATATTTTCAGGGGTAAATAAAAGAAGAAAGAAGTACAGTCACCATACTTGTCATAAAATAAATAAGAGAAACCTGAACATGAAATGCTTGCCTAGGGCAGACCTTAGCCACACTGCCTGGCTGCGCTCAGAAGCTGAAGAAGGGCTGGTCTTTTTTTCTTAAATGAGTGATCATGCCTTGAAATTAGTGACTTTCTCCCCTAGCAGCTGAATCTCTGACAACTGCTCAGATCAGCCAGGCGTATATTACTTTCATCTTTAATAAACAAGCTCTCTGAAGTGGCTGGTCTCCATGGCAACCAGTTCAAGTTTTTCCACTGATGTTGGGGCAGAAAGGAAGGAGGGATAAATGGATTTGAGTGTGGGGCTGGACCCTAAGATGTCAGGGGAAGGCAAATATGGGGTACAAGGTAAATCCCTCCATTTCTTGATGGACCCCAGGCCATTTCCCAGGAAGAAGGGTAAGCAACTGTTTCTACCCTTTACTACACATGGAGGAAGAGGAGTCCTGATGGATGATACAAGAAATCAGGAAAGAGCAGAGTTAGGGAGCAGAATATACAAAAAGGCCTGCACTGCCAAGCAGCTATGGGCAATTGGATCCAACTTAAGTCTCATTTGCTGTGTGTGTGTGCCTGGCCCTATGCCACACGCTGCAGAGGTTATTGTTTACAGAAGGAAAATAGAGACAAAGGAGAGGTGTCCACAAATATCATGGTGAGGGCAGAGTGGGCGCATGGCAGGATTCCCAGAGGAAGTACAGCCCTGTCCCCACACGCTGGCAGCAGCTGCAACTCATAGCCCCCTTCACCCTCAAGCTCAGCCATCCCTAGTTCCTAAGCTCTGCTGGGTGATATTTGCATCATCAAACTAGCAGCAGGTCGGGCTGAATCAACATTTTGTTGGTAAGTTTACTGACACAGCATCCCCTGGGCCTTTCATACCTGGATACCCACAGGATCACCATCTCCCCACAGGCCTCCCTCTCGGGTCAATTTGGCCTGCATGACTGGGATCTGATTCACATCCCTGTTCCAGGCTGGGGCCCCGACACCTCCCTTGCTCTCACCTGTATCTTCCCTCAGGCGCCTGGATTGTAGTTTCATATCCCCAGGTGAGTTCCTGCTCTAAAGGAACTAGTCACCTAGAACCACCCTGATAGGACTTCTCAATTTCAGCTACTGTCCACTGTAAAAACTGTCTGTTTCCATTCCCCAGCAGGAGGCTGTACCCTCTTGGTTACTGATTCATCATTGCCTAAGTTTGCATGGGCCTCTGAACTGGACCTTGCCCCACTAGCCCCCCCCTCATGTGACCATCCCAAATCCTGTGATCTTCTGGTACCAAATTCTTCCTCATCCACCCAGACCAAGGATGCTTCCAAAATGCCAAAAAAACAAAAACAAAACACCAAACCAAGCAAAAACAAAAACCCTCTTATTCCTAAGCCTATTGTTGTTAGGTGCCATTGAGTCAATGTCCGACTCATAGGGACCCTACATACAATTGGCAAAACATTATTGTTAATGATTCTCTGCTATTCATAGGGTTTTCAATGGCTGATTGTTTTTTGGGAGTGGGTTGCTGGGTCCTTCTACCAAGCCTACAGCTCTCTTTTTCTTTCTTTGTTTCTTTGTTCCCAGGTGGTCTCCTCTCCAAGTATTAACCAGGCCTGACCCTGCATAGCTTCCAAGATCTGACCGAATCTGATGCCACAGTGCTATGGCTACAGGCATTCCTGAGCCTAAGTGGGCTATAATGAAAGCACCATTTGAAATGGATCTTGAAAGCTGGCTAGAATTTGGAGAACAGAAGAGATGATTTTCTCTAACAGAACCAGGGCCCTTGACAAGAGTCATAGGTTGGCAGTGTAATTTCTATATTCAGATCTCAAAAAATTAGGTTATCCCAGCCTCCTGTCCCCACTCAACAAGTGAAGGTTCAGGTAGCCTGGCTGGAGGAATCTATTCCTGCTGGGCCACCTGCAACAATGCCAAGTATTCATTCCCAGAGTGTTCCTGGACTTGAGTTGTGTAAATACAACCAATATCCTCCCAGAGTTCTTAAAATGAAAAAGATTAAAACTAAAATTTACTAAACATAGCCACTCATTATTTGCAAAATAGATGAGGCCAGAGGAAGAAATGAGGACCAATCCTGATAAGCTCTTAGAAGTCATATTAAGGAGCTTAGACTTTAAAAAGAGATAATGTTGAGCTACTTAACAGTTTTAATCTGAGGAATAATGTGATCAGATGAGGCTTTAAGAAACCCTCTATGTTAGCTGGGTGCAGGGGCGCATGCCTATAATCCCAGAGACTCAGGAGGCTGAGGCAGGAAGATCTCAAGTTCATGGCCAGAGGCAGCCTGTGCAATTTAGCAAGACCTTGACTCAAAATTAAAAATAAAACATGGTCTAGGGGTACAGCTCAGTTGGTGGAGTACTTGCAAAGAATGTATAAGGCCCTGGGTCCAATTCCCAAAGCAAAGAAAGAAAAAAGAAAGAGAGAGAGAGAGAGAGAAAGACAGACAGAAAACTATGCTATTGAAGGCACAAAGGAGTAGAGGGATCAGAAACTAGAAGGAACCAAGAAGCCACTTTGGCTACCCAGTTGCTCCATAAAGAGTGTTATGGCTTGAATGTGTTCACGTGTTTAAAACTTAATCCCCAAGGCAATGGTGTTGGGAGGTGGGGCCTAATACAATGGGCCCTCATGAACAGGTTAATGTTGTTTTCATGCGAGTGGGTTAGTTATCTTGAGAGTGGGCCCCTCCTCTGTTCTTGCTCTTGTCTCCCATGCTCATCTGCCTTCTGCCATGAAATGATGCAGCAAGAAGACCCTCCTCAGATGCTCTTGGATTTCTGAGTCACCACAACCTTCAGCCAAATAAACTGCTATTGTTTATGAATTCTCCACTCTCAGGCTTTTTGTCTTAGCAACACAAAACAGACAAAGGCAAGGGGTAAAAAGACTCATAACCTGCAGGTGCCAAAAGGACAGTGGCCCCCGCTTCTGGGTCTCCTGTACTTGCACCATCTCTGTTTTCATTTTCCTTTCTTCTGGCTTCCCCTTCTCTCTCTTTGTCCCTGCTGTGCCTTCTGTGCCTTTCCTCCTGGGTGTCTTCCTGTCCTCCTTTCTCCTGGCTTTTCTACCTTCACCCTCACTTAAGTACTATGTCCTCACCTTTCCTTTTCCTGATTTCTGCTCCAGTTTGCAACGGAGAAGGACAGCCAGCCACCTGTTTTGCCGCAGGAAACTCCCCCACCACCACTTGTGGGAGAAAAGGAATGGACCCAGGAGCAAACCCTTCCTCTTGTCTGTTGGAAATAAATAGGCTGATTTTTCCATCACAGGAGCAGAACACCAAAGGCTGTTGGCTATACCAGTGGAACAGCAGAAATATCTACTAGGAGTTTATTACTCATTTCCACCCATTTGTTGTGGAATATTCTGAAAGCTTCTCTTGACCCTTCTTTGACCTGAAATACTTCCTCTACTGGTGCCTGAAAGCCCACCCATTAAGCTAGTCATTTCTTTGGGTTAATCATTACTTTCTCCTAATGATCTTCATTTGAACATAAAAATACTTCTGCAAGGGAAAATACTTTGACTTCCTAATGCCTTCGTGTAAACAAAGAATGGAGGAGAAATGCACAAAGCATTTTCAAACCCTTCCATGGGATTGGGGTGTGAATTTAATTATTACTGGGTATAGAATTAACATTTAAATTACAGAAATGCTGGTGTTCATATGATTATACTCTTTCATATTTTTCATTGAACTATAACACACATGTAGTAAGTATAACTTGTTTTGGAGCTGGGGATGTAGCTCAGTGGTACAGAACTTTCCTAGCATGCACAAGGCCCTGGGTTTGATCCCCAGCACCATCAAAGCAGTTTTTGTTTTGTTTTGGTTTTTTGTTTTGTTTTGTTTTGTTTTGTTGTTTTTTAAGTAGAGAGTAAAAGTCTTAAGGGAACAGCTTAAATTTTTCTGTAGGTATACACTCCTGCAATTTCTGTAACCACCTAGATTAAACATATTTCTAGTATCCGGGAAGACTCCCTGTGCCCCTTCCTAGTCTGTATTTCCCTGAGGATAGCCACTTTTCTGACATCTATTACCATGGCTTACTTTGGCTTATTCTTGAGTTTTGTACAAATGAAGTTATGTGGAATGCTGGATTTTATGGCTCAACATAATTCTTTTGAGATTCATACATGTTGTTGCATGTATCAGTGACTTGTCCTTTTCTAACACTGCATAGTATTTCATTATATGAATATACTACAATGTCTATCATTTTTCTGCTGATAGACACTTGAGTTTGTTCCAGTTTCTAAATATTTTGAATAAAGCTACTATGAACATTCTTGTATAAGTTTTATGAACATAGTTTTCTTGGTTAATATATCTACATGTGGGATTACTAAATCATGGAGTAGAATACATTTATTAAAAACTGCCAGATTTCCAAAGCAATTATGCCCTTTTAAAATTTTTAAATTTTATTTTTTAATTAGTTATATTGGATTTTTCTATGTAGCCCAGGCTGGCCTTAAACTCACAATCCTCCTGCTTCAGCCTCCCAAGTGCTTCATCATACCTCTTTATATTCCCACCAGCAAATGTGTGAGAGTTGCAATCACTTCACATCCTTGCAAACATGGTATTTTCATGTTTTTCAATTTTAGCTCTTCTAGAAACATTTCAGAATATATTTGCTTAAGAAAGGTGGATTCCTGAGCCGAGGTCCTGGCCAGGAGGACAGCAGCCTCACGTCAGTCACAGCTGTGGAAGTGGAGTTCTGATGAACTTTTTGTTTTGTTTCAATAAGAAGAAACCAGGGGCTAAACAGCAAGAAAAATATTTAATATCCATACCAACTAAAAGAAACTGAATCCTGGGGACTGTATCACCAGTGGAGGCAAGGGCTAATTTAGGTTAATTTTAGAACCCTTCAGGTAGGATACACTTAAAGACAACACCATAGACCCATGTTTGTCTGCCCACCTAGAAAAGGATCTCATACCAAGCTTCTTGGTTGCAAGCCTAAGCTAATATAATCAAATAAGAGTGTACTGATAGAGATCTGGGTACTCACAGAATTGATAGGAGACTCAAGGGCCAGGAGAGTAGAAGGCCAGGAACAGTCAATTCCATCTATTCAGCATGTCTTCTCATAGCTGTTTCTGAGATCTTGTGTTACTTGTTCACAGTCCAAAGACCTAGAAGAGATTTGGTTAAGCTTAGGCCATACACTCACTCTCAGAGCTGGAAGAGACAGAATCTCACCTCATGAGCCCATGAAGCCTGGATGCATGAAGAAAGAATTCCCTAAAAGGAATCAAATGATGTCAGGAAGGGGGAATAGATATTGAATGACCAAAGAATTGCCACGTTTCATTATGTCATTATGGCCCTGCTTTCAACAGCATTCAGTGCACACAAAAACAATACTAATAGGAGAGATGAAAGAACCTGGTCAGAGCCTAGGAGAGAAGCAAACATAGGGAATTTGATGTGACATTAAAGCCTATTTGTTGACCTATTCTCAAAGAGACTCTATGAGACTGTATAAGGATGGGGGTGTGGCTCAGTGGTAGGGTACTTGTCTAGCATGTGTGAGGGCCTAAGGTTGTTCCCCAGCACAAAGAAAGAGAGACAGAGAAAGGGACAGATGGAGGAAGGGGGAGGTAGAGAGAGATCTTGATTGTGTGACTCAAAGTTTCCTAATTTGTTTGTTACGTTTAGCAAGTCCTAAAATCATTCCAGGATCCCCTTACAGTGTGGTGAACCCATGTGAGGGGGTCCTGGATGGAGGTGGTAGAAGATGGGGACCTCAGAAACGGAGAAGAGAAGATCACAGCATAAGAACTGCATTCCTTTTCAGATACTTCATCACCTAGGTTCTATAAGCACAGTACCTCTGGACTCAGCTTCTCAAAGGCCTAAGAAAATATCTGAACTTTGGTGACTTTTAAATGCTCAATTCATCAAATAGGCACACTTTTCCCACTCTTTCTTTTGTTGTATTTCTTGAGACAGAATCTTACTAGATAGCCCAGGTTGGCCTTGAACCTGTAATCCTCCTGACTCTGCCTCCTGAGTTCTGGGATTGCAGGTGTGCAATACTACATCCAGCTCAGCCTTTTCCCACTCTTTAATGAGACTCCTGCCCTCAGCTAAGAGCTGTCTGAGCCTTTAGCCCTCTGTTCCAAATTACAAGGCCAGCAGCAAAAATCAAGAGCACGAGTGAGGGAGCAAATGCATAGAAGCAACTGATTGCTCAATGTAGCTTTATATCTAGGAAAAATTATGAAAATGTCTGAGTTACCTGAAATGGGCCAGCCTGGATTTTGGAGGCATGAATTTTTGTGTAAGGAAAAGAAAATTGGTCCTGAGGTTGGCTTTGTCATGAACTCACTACATGACCTCAGGCAAGTCATAACCCTTATTCCTCAATTTCCTCCTCTGCTTAATGAAAGAGGTTTGCTAAATGAGCACAGAAGTGTGGTCAATTTTATGATCACATAAATTCTTAAGTAGATTCTTAAATAATGGAAGAAGGGAACCACGTAAGCCTCTCTGACACATCTTCCTTAAAGCTCCACCATGACCAGACACATAATAAAAAGCCTCTCATCCAAAAGATTCTCCAACTTATGCAGCCTATGATTAGTAGAATCTACTTTGCCATAATTTAGCAGAGTACTCCTAGGAAAAAATTATACCAAATTTCACTAAATGTGCATTCATTTGAAACAAGAGCTTCCCTAGGTTAACCAGACCACAGGGCTGACATACTGTACCAATTACATGATGTGAGTACCTTCAATCTCCTCCCATTTTAGGTGAATTGCCTTTCTAGCCATCAGTCCAGAGCCCACTATAATTTATTTTCTTTGTGGTAAACTGCAAACATATCTAAATTAGCTAAATTACTTTAATATGTGGTTGTTCTTAAGGATCAAAAATCCATGACCACTCCTTCCAAGGAAACATCAGCCCACAACATGTGGACTAAATCTCCATTTTCATTTCTTTGTTTCATTTTTGGTTTTTGGAAATGACTTCATTTTGGGGGGTTTTACTAAATGATATTTGTGCTTATCTTTTAGCCAAATACTTTGCTTCATTTTGCATTCCACCACTAGGCAACTGAACTGCCATCGATTACAAATTGCTGGATGGTGAGCTCTTTGTTCTGTCTGTAGTGAGTTAAACGTCATTGCCTAACCAGTGTCTCAGCCATAACTCCCTGACCTCCTCTCCTTCCCTGTCCTTAGAGGAAGCCAGTACAAGTCATGCTGCTGATTCACGTGAATGTAATTTGATCAGTCTGAAAATGTGCAAACACATTATTAGCAATGTGTTTAAACAGCACCTTTCCCTTCGGTGTCATCATCCTTTAAAGTTATGATATAATTACTCGTTCTGGCATCCCTGGAAAATATATGCGCACAGCAAGTATTACATTTATCAAGAAACATGACAGTTATGAATAAATAAAAATTATTTCCTTTGTCTCACTCAGCATTTTTACTTATTTATAGGATCTTTGTATCCCTTACCTCTTTCAAAAAGAATTAAAGATAACTTACAAACTAATATGTATGGCATAATGCTAATAAAATGCTAATAAAACCAAGGCAAATAAGGCAAGAAGCCTCAGAGGAAAATGTGACAATTTTGATTATACAGAAACCTGAAAGTCCTGGGCTCAAGGGTCAATTAGTAGACCAATCAATAAAAGCTTAACATCCACAATGGGTATAAATTTGCACCTAAATCCGTAAAAGACCAACCATTCAAATGTGTGTTTTGTGCAAAGAACATGATTAGGCCAGAAGAAGAAATACAGGTATGAAAATCTTCTGGGAAAAAAAATGAGTAACTCTAATTCCTATAGGAGTTTTAAGTTAAAACAATATCATGGTTTTTAACTGAATGGAAAAAAAATTTTAAATAGCTATAACATAGTGCCATATGAACATTTGGCTATTGAAAATTTTGAGAGCAAACAATGCTGCAGTGAATATCCCACTACAGATACTTTTAAGAAATTACACAAATGTTCTTCTAAGATAGGTTTCTAAAGGGGAAATTGAGGTAAAACATATGCATTTTATAACTGGTAAGTACTGCCAACTTGCCCTCCTTCAATATTTTACTACATTATACTTACATCTGAACAATGAGCTTGCCAGTCACTATGGCTTGAATAAGGTTTGTCCCCTCTGAAAACTTGCATTGAAATTGAGTCCTTATGGTAAGGGTGGAAACTTAGTCCAACTACAGTGTTTAAGAGAGATGGGGTTTGGGAGGTGATGAGGGTTAGACAAGGTCATCAGTGTGGAACCCTCATGACTGAATATTGGTGGCTTTAAAAGAGGGACAAACCACATGTGTGTATACACACACTTGTTCACTCCTTGTCTCTCATTATATAATACCTTGTGCTACCTTCTGACTCTGCTATCAAGGTCATTACCAGAGGCAGCCCCAGAATTGTGAGCCAAAATAAACCTCCTTTCCTTATATCTTAGCCAGACTGTGGTATTGTGTTATTAGCAACAAAAAACAAAGGCACTCATTTCCCCTAAACAGGTAATGACCATACAGCAATTGTATTCTCAGGCATTTACCCTAGGAAAAATAAATACTTACATTCACACAAAATTTGTACATAAATGTTGATAGCACATTTTTTCATAATAGCCCTAAATTGAAAACAATCCAGATATTCTTGAATGGTTTACTCATCAAGTAAACTATGGTACTTCCATATCATAGGATACCACCTAGCATAAAATTGATATACACAAGTTGGATGAATCCCTATGGAGTTATGCTGAGTGAAAAAGCCAATTCCAAAATGGTATGAAATGTATGATTCCATTTATATAACATTTACAAAGTGCCCAAAGTATATACATGGAGAACAGATGAATGATTTTCAAGGGCTAGGAAAGAAGAGGGAAGTAGGTGTGGCTATAGAAGGGCAATATGAGGGATCCTCATGGTGATGAAATTGCTCTATATTTTCACTGTGTTATTCAATATATGAACCTACACCTGATCAAAATTGCATAGAATACACACACACACACACACACACACACACACACACACACACACACACAAATAAATACAAACAAAACTGGGGACACCTGGGAAAAATTCATGGACTAGATCAATGTCAATATCTTAGTTGTGATATTGTGTTGGCAATCATTTGGGGGTCCCTGAGAAAGACCTAGAGGGGGCCTGGGTGGGGATTTGTCTGACCAATGTAGAGGCCAAGTTTTACCTTATCCTTGCCCCTCCCACTCGTAACTTGAGACATAGAGTTGAGAGTCCTAGAAAGGACACCAGGGACAGAGCCTTGTCTGGCCAGCTTGGAGGACTAACATCTATCCTCTGGGGCTGGCGACCTTTGTCCCACATCCTGGTATTCCACTCCTCCCCCTTCCATCGAGTGATCCAAGAGGGCCGCCAAACAGGGTAGCTCTGGTGTGGCCTCTTTCAATCTGATTGGCTGCCTGGAGCCACCTGATTGGTTGGAAAAGGAAGCTCGGTGATTGGCCTGGCCTGTGCCTAACCCCCCATCAAAATTTTTCTTTTTCAAATCCCTAGTTACATAACTGCCACACCCAGTACAAGCCATTCCCTGGTTGGCTATTCCTGGGTCCATACCCCTTTCATAGAAGCTATATAAACCACCACTGAAACTACCAACTCTCCTTTTGTCTCTTACATTCTTGATCCTCCTCTGTTCACCTGCTCTCTGAGCCTTTTCAAACCTGACCCCCACACCCTACCCCGAGACCTGCAACCTCCAGCACTACTAGTGAAGACACCTGAGGACTACAAGCAAGACCCTGTGTCAAGCCCAGGGCCTCCAAAGTGGCAAAGGCTCCAAGCGAGACACGAAGAGCTCTCTGCTTTTCTTCCCCTGCCTTGGGAAGGAGGAGAGCAGAAAAGGCAAACAGAGAGGCAAGAGGAGACACATCATGGGACACTTTCGTCGAGGGTTGTTGTGCTGTACCCCTTTTGTTCACCTTGGTAGGTGCAGCTTAATAAATTCTGTTCCTGTTTGCAAGAACACTCCCGAAGTCCTTCCTTGGCACCACCAGCTCATGCCTATTTCCAAGGGTCCCCGATTACCCATGTTGAGGCAAGCTCCATTACCCCACTGGGCCAGAGTGAACCCCAACAATGTTGTATGGTAATTGGGCAAGAGGGAACCTGGGGAAAAGGTACATGGAATCTCTGTATCATTTCTTACAACTACATGCAAATCTATCTCATGATAGATCGTTTAATTTTTAAAATATACAAGGTAGATCCCCAAGATGTTACATGATATTCTGTTAAGTGAGGAAATCATGTCACAAAATGATAACAGGATGATTCTTTTTGTGACAAAGACACAGATTGTATGGGTGTGAATAGGGAGAAAATGCTGGTTACCTTTGGAGAAAAAAAAGGGGGGGAAAGGAGATTTGATTTTTGGCCAATATTCTCCTGTACTTTACAATGATCCCCAAACAATCAGCTTTTGAAAATCCTATGAGGGTCACTATGAGTTGGACCTGACTCCATGGCACCTAACAACAACAACAACAACAAACAATGTCTTACTTTCATGATTTTTTTTTTTAAAGGAGAGATAAAATATGCCAGTAATGAAAGATAACCCATTTCTCTGGAGTCTGGGGTAATCAGCTGAGACCAAGGAGAGGCAAATTTCTGTGAGGACAACAAAGCAAACAGAGCCTCTGAGAGAACGCTGAGAAGGGGAACAGATCTGCAGGGAAACAGGCACTGATAAATGGATCCTGAGAAGTGTTTTACTTTTTGAGACAGGGTTTTGCTAAATTACGCATACCGCCTCTGGTCTCGAACTTGCGATCCTCCTGTCTCGGCCTCCCGAGCCACTGGGATTACAGGCGTGCACCACCACGCCCTGCTCGATCCTGAGAAGTTTTGAAGAAGAAATGTGGAGGGCTGGAGGTCAGAGGGAAGCTGGGGAGGGATGACTTTTGGGCTGACCAATGGTGATAAGAATATTGTTTTGGCTTCCCATTTGGTGTGGTGGGCATAGGGAATAGGTGGCTAGAATCAGGGGCTTCTACATAGCCCTTCCTACCATAATAGTTCTCAGGGAACTACATGGAGATTCTGCCAGTTACTAAGCATGTCTCCCCACACTGTATATTTCTATTCATTTTGGGACAAGGAATCACATAGGTCTCACTCCTTGTTAGATGAATTCAAGTCAGGACTCTGTAATCTGATCTCCGTCATCCCTACCTTGAAAGCAGAGCCAGTTAGCATTTCTGGTCTGTTGGAGTCATAAAAAGTTCAGTATTTGCTGGGCATGGTGGCGCACACCTATAATCCCAGCGGCTTGGGAGGCGGAGGCAGGAGAATCGCAAGTTAGAGACCAGAGGCAGTCTGTGTAATTTAGTGAGACACTGTCTCAAAAAAAAAAAAGTAAAAAAAATGGGCTGGGGGTGCAGCTCAGTGGTCCAGAACTTGAAGAGCATGCAAGCACGAGGCCCTGGGTCCAACCCCCAGTACCGCAAAAAAAAAAAAAAAAAAAAAAAAAAAAAAGTTTCAGTATTTAAGAACTCCTCAAAGTTCTCGTTATTTTCCTTTCTTCAGCCCCTAGTCACCCGGAGGAACGGTCACTGGTTCCTCTAACCTTGGGAAGAGTCACAAGGTCCTTTCCTCAAAGAGTTCTGGGTCTGGGGACTGGCTTAGGTCTGGGAATAAATTGATAAGGGGCCAGGCATTCCCACTATGAACGTGCAAGTTTGATCTCTGTCCAGCAAAGCTGGAATTTTTCTCCCTGTATATATAAAGAAATTACGTAGTAAGCTGCCCATTCAGTTCATTCCTAGGAATTTGGTGAGGAATTAGCCATTGCCACAGATCCCCAAATGGAAAACACTCTGATTCTTCTCTCCATCCCCATGGCTTATTAAGGAAGTTGTATTTCCTGTGTCCCATTAAAACCATGAATCCAATTCCATTGCAGCATCACCATTATCATTTTTGACCTTTTGAAGAAAGTCACCTCAGAGTTCAAAGATCTTCAGTGCTCCTCTTACCAATGCTTTTCTCCTGTCTAGGTGAAATGCTCTTCCAATCCTCCAGAGCAGATGTTTAGGTGGTGGCTGAACAGGCTGCAAGGAGCTTCCAGACTCCTTCCTCTCCTTCAGCCTTGCTATTCAAAGTGGAGTTCATACACTAGCAGTATCTTGGTATCACCTGAGAGCAACCAGGCCCTAACTGAGAACTGCCAAATCAGAATCTGCATCTTAACAAGATCTCCAGGGGACTTTTTTTTTTTTTTTAAGGTACTAGGGAGTTGAACCTAGGGCCTTGAGCATGCTAGGCAAGTACTCTACTACTGAGTTGCATTCCCAACACATTTTTTACTTCTATTATTATTATTAATTATTATTATTATTATTTTGAGACAAGATCTTGCTAAGTTGTCCAGGCAGCCTTCAGCCTTGAACTCTCAATCTTTCTACCTCAGCCTCTCAAAGAGCTGGTATTACAGATAGGAGACATGGTTATTTTTAAGCATGTTAACATTTGCTTCACAGCTGTGGTTCCCGAACTTTAGTGTGCATTCAATTTATTAAGAAGGCACAGAGTTCTGGGACTTACTCATAGAGTTTGCTCAAGGTATAATCACTGAAAAAGCCTTTTTGAAGAAAGAGGGCCTGAGGGAATTTAGCGCTCAGCTTCAACCGTGTCCCACTAATGCCTTTCATCAGCATTAGAGACCTGGCAAGTTTGAGCCTTTAATTGGTCCTGTGACTCTGTAGCCCTTGCAATGAGGCCCAGGGTTTTGTTGCTAACTATAACAACTGTAGCTTATTGAAAGACCTTCATGGTTGCCATGGATGCTTGACTCTACACAGGTGTTCTTCAATATATATTCATAACTTTTTTTTTTTTTTGCGAAACTGGGGGTTGAACCCAGGGCCTCACACTTGCATGCTCTGCAAGTGCTGGACCACTGAGGTGCACCCTCAGCCCATTTTGTACTTTTTTTGAGACAGGGTCTCACTAAATTACGGAGACTGCCTCTGGTCTCGAACTTGCGATCCTCCTGCCTCCGCCTCCCAAACTGCTGGGATTACAGGCGTGCGCCACTGCGCCCGGCTATATTCATAACTCTTAATTTTTTTGCCCATATATGCTTTTTGGAGCTTTCAGGAAAATCCAGGTGACTCCAAAATCTTTAAAATCACTGCCTTTGACAGAGTAGCTAAGTGTCAAAGTCATTTGATCTCCCAGTGTCTCATCCTGTGTTTACTCTTCACCCGATGCGATGACCACCACTTGTTTGTGTTAGAGTGATAACACTGCATGTGGGTTGCTAGTGAATTTTCCATCCTTCAAGACTCCCCATCCCCTCAAGGTTATCCTTCATCTCTGCTAACACAACCGACCCAGTCCCAGAATTCCATTTTCAGGATCTGTTTCTTGGTGTAGCGTCCGTTGTCAATTGCCTGACTAGGGTATCAGCAAGACGCAAGTGGTATGTTCAAATGGGGATAATTAAAGAGGGAACCATTTAGTGGAGAAGGCCCCATAAAAAGCAGTGCCCTCAGACCAAGGACTCAGGCAGCCTATGGAGTCCTCTTGGAGAGGGAGCTAAGGGAATAAACACTTTGACTTCACTCTCATGGCAGTTTCCAATCTCCTCCAAGGAACAGGTACATGGATGGCTAGGGAGATTAAAGTCTGGTCCAGTGTATAAATTTGAGAGCTCTCAGCAGAGAAGAGGCCATGAGAGTGGGTGAGAGACTTAACCAGATAGAATGAGAGACGGCTGAGCCTGAGGAGTTCCAGCATTTAAAGGTCAGGTAAATCAGGCACCATGGTGCCAGCCTGTAATCCTAGTGACTCCGGAGTCTGGGGCAGGAGAATCGCAAGATTGGGGCCAGAGGCAGCCTGCACAACTTAGCAAGATAGTCTCAAAATTAATAATAATAATAAAATAATAATAAAAAGGCCTGGGGGTGTGGGTCAGTGGTAGAGCACTTGCCTAGCATGTGTGAGGCCCTGGGTTCAATGCCCTGGTACCAAAAAAATAATAATAATAAATTAAAAATAAAGTCAGGTAGAAAAGGAAATGCTGGCAAAGGACAGAGAAAGTCAGGGGGGAAAGAGAAAGCACAGGAGAAAACCAGGTGTGGTGGTGCATGCCAACAGTTCCAGCACTCAGAAGGCTGAGGCAGGAGGATCAACACAAGTTCAAGGCCAGCCTGGGCCACATGGCGAGATCCTGTCTCAAACAGACAAACAAACCCAAGACAGTGTGGCCATTGGGTTCCTAGGCTACTAGCTTTTCCCGAAAGAAGGGAGAGGCAACTTTGTCTCTAAGAGGTCACAGAACAGGAACACTGGGGAGTGCCCATGAGATTTGGAGCCACAGAAGCACTGACACTTCACTAAAAACCATTTTAACAGAGGAGAAGGGGCGGAAACTGGCAGAGTCTGAGGAGTCAATGGGTGTTGAATAAGGGCAAATAGTGATGCCATCTCTTCCGATCAGTCTGGGAGTGAAGCACAAGAGGAGAAAAGAGAACTGGCAAGGAAATTTGGGTTCCAGGAGTGCACATACTTAGATGTCGATGAAAAGAACTCATCAGAGATGATCAAGTCAAAGATGGAAAAAGGATAATCAAGTAGCCTACCTTTTCTAAAAGGTTGGGATCCATGGCACGGGGAAGAGAACTGACCTTCACAGGAAGAGAAATAACCCTTCTGTTTCGACGGGAGGGAGGAGCAAAGGATGGGTACAGGTGCAGATTGGCTTTCAGGTGCAGGGGTCAGGAAGTGAGGGAATTCCTGCCTGAGGGCTCGGTCTTCCTCTGCAAAGTAAAAGACATCTGAGAGTGAGGGGTGAGATCCAGCTCAAACCCTGGAGCAGTGGGGAATGTGTGAAATGGTTGGTTGAGGCTGGGGATGTAGCTCAGTGGTAGAGTGCTTGCCTAGCATGCACAGGTCCTGGGTTGGATCCCCAGCACAATTTTTTTTTTTTTAAGTTATTTGAGAGACTGAAGAGTGAGTGACAAGAAAAGGACAATGGGATTCTGGGAATAGGTGTGGTTTGAGGGTCAGGAGAAGTGATAACCAGTGGTAGGCTGCCAGGCTTGGGGATTTCTCTCCAGTCATAGTTTGCTGCCTAGGAGGAAATTTGAAGAAAGCATACAGTTGAGTTTTTCTGACATTTTTTTCAAGGTAGGTATGATGAAAGGACAAAATAAGGCAGTAAGCTTATGATATTGGCAAGATAATGATTAATATAATGGACCAGAGAATGTAACATAGCTTCAAAGGGAAACAGAGAGTGGGCTAGTGGAAGAGGAAGAGAATTACGGCCAGGGCACTAAGGGCATCAGGATGGTGAGAGGGAGGCAGAACAGGTGGGCAAGTGGCCTGGTATGACAAGGAGTTGTGGTCAGAGTGGGAGATCAAGAGATGACCACGCCCAGGGCAGGAGTGAGAAGCGGGTACCAGAGGTGATGAAGTAGATTAAGAAAGTGAGAGGTGGGAGTGTTGACTGGGTCAGCCATGGGTCCGGTGACTTCTTCCAGGATGACAAGGTGAAAGCTGAAGGGAATGTTGACAGCCAGGAGGTAAAGCCCTTGGGGAAGGAGTGGGAGCATCCAGAATGCCAGTGGGCAGGAACGGTAACCCCTGAGTTTCAGAGGAGCAGCCATTTTTACAGGAATGTTTGGAGGGATTGAGTAGGCGGCCACCCCTACTGGCTGGGTATGGAGGATGTAGAGTACTTACCAGGACTCCAAGAGAAGCAATGGTCCCCGAGTAAAGACACGTGTTGACTCAGGCAAGGAGATGGAAGTTCTCCATGGAAGAGAGAGGCCAGAGGAGAAACTATTGGAGGGAGACACCAAGGGCTGCTGATGTGAGCAGAGGTCATGCAATTGACCAGAATTGAGGAGATGTGTCCACTGCAATATGTTTGGGTCACAGTTTGTGGAAAAAAATGCCATTAGAACAACTTCAAAACTGATGTGTCCAGAAACCATGGTTTCTGCTTTTTAAAACTCTTTTAGACATAGTCCAACTCTAATTGTCCTTCACTTTCAATGGTGACCCTGTATGCAGGGTCTGGCCTGGAGAATAATGCCTACTCCGCAGTGCTTACTCTATGCTCAGGGCTGTCTTTGGGATTCTTTGGTTCCAGCTGGTGTTTGCTGAGCTTAGCATGATAACTACTTTTGTCTTCATTTCCTAGTTTGGCAAACATTGTGATTTTAAGAGAATCCCCCTGCCACCACTACCACCAAGGGTTGTTTCAAGCCAGCATTCCCCAGACAGTTGCCTATGTTTGTCTCTCCCCACATCATCTGATCTTGTGCTTAATATTGTCCTCCAGCAATTTTTCTTTATGCCATTCTACCCCCTCTTCACTTTTTCTGGCGTATCCACCCTCTGTTTTTACCCATTCTAAGCATATCTAATGCAATGAATGGGGTTAATAGATAGCCAGGGTGCCGGCAAAATCACCAAATGTATAGCAGTGTCACTGATGTTTGTTATTAATAAAAAGAGATGACATAGGACTAAACTTTCAGGATTTTAGCTGCACCTTAAATGGTAAGAAAATTCTGCAGCTATCATTAAGAAAAAGAAAAGCTGAGGCAAGAGGATTGTGAGTTCAAGGCCAGCCTGAGCTACATAGGGAGGCCATGTCTCAAAAGAAAAAAGAAAAAGCAGGGGAAAAAGTCATATGAGCAGTAAAACCAAACTTGCCAATTTTTCCTTTCACCTTCCCAGAAACTCTTTTTTCTTTCATTGTAACTTTCATTGTACTAATTCTTAGACTACAGGGGATGACTGGTTAATCAGATCACAAATCACAAGTGTTTTACCACTGTTTTGTTTTTCTCATTCCTGGGGAAATGTATTTATGCTCCATACCAGACAGGGCAATTTAGAACACAAATCCAATTGAGTGTGAAAAATATGATCTGCAAACTGGATTCTCTATGTAGCAGTCACATAAGGGCAGTCACATAAGAAGCTATTACCAACTGGAGAGTTTACAACCAAAACTCTGCTGATAATTTTCAACTCAACAAAATCAATGTCTTGTCATCCATTTTGTATTTTTATTGTTTGGAATTTTGTTGTTCTTATTATTGTTGTCATTGTCAAGGTCCTCAATATTTCCTGGGTGGTGCTGTTGTTGGACTGATCCTATTTTTGGCACTATGTTGAACATTATTTCACACCTAAAAGGCTTCAAACTGCCTCAACACACAAATTGCTGCTTATGAGACCTCACCTCCTATTTGAGGGGCTAGAAAAACATCTGATACTAAAGAAAGCCCATGATTCAGGCAACCAGACCAAGTTCTAAGAGCAACTCCACGGGCCTGTCAGTTTATACTTCTGGGACAAATAAATGAAAGTGTAATTAACTGTTGATAACGAAGATTTCCTTCTAAATTACCAAGATGTGTAATGCCCAAAACTCCCTGATATGAGAGTTTCATTTTTGAAACCTGGGTAGAAATACTGACTTTAAAGTACCCTACCAGTACCTGTTCTAAAATCATTTTGCTAGGATTTGACAAAATTACCTTTTTCCTTTGTGGTATAACTTTAGTTGGCTACATCAGATTAAAGTGAAAGCTTTAAGTTTCTTGATTGTGGAAAGGGTTTTCTTGCTTTCTCCTTCTGTTAGATCTGAACAGGTAGCCAGATGTATCCTGGGCCTCAGGAGCCTTCTGGGAACTTGAAGGAACCAACCTTAAGATGGTACCCTTGGCGAGCACAGAACCAGAAGCAAAGAACATGGCCTTGCTGATGTGGTGGAGCTGCTGACTGAATCAGCTCTGGAGTCTACTTTACCTCTAGAATGTCAGGTTAGTGAAGTAACACATTTCCTTATCCTTAAGTCAGTTTGATACAGTTGCTGTTGCCACAGAAAGCATCCCAAATGCCGCACATAGTCATCAGGGGCCTAATTTGTGTTAACTAAAGGACCCAGCAGAAACATATGAGTCGTTGGGGCTCATTCTTGCCAACTTTTCTTCAGTCTGCTGAACCTGATTCCTCTCTGAGCTTTGAATCAGTTTCACTATTCCATTTTCTCTAGCATTCAGAAATCATGGTTATTCTCCATTTCAACACAACATTTACTTTAAGTTGAATTTAACCTGCAATCAAATCCACCTAACACTGTCAAAACATTTGAAGACCTCATCTCAGGGTGGCCTGAGGGAGACTGTCAGGTCATTAGGTAGGAAAAGCATACTCTAGAGTTGTTTTCTGGAGCCAGCAAAATTCTGAGAAGAAACCTCTGGGATTTCCTCAGTGTCAGCGCTGCCTGTATTATACTAACAGAAGTTCTTGGTCTGCAAATGACCTTGTGTCTTAGCAGTGAGTGGGTGAGGCTGGGTTTGGTATCCGAGACAACTAAACAGCTGAAATTCTTCTGTTTGGAGTTTGCTGAGATGGCTGGTTTTGGTCATATCTGACAATTTTCCAGCATTTTTTTCTTCAAATACTATTTGTAATTTATTCCCTTTCTCCTGTCTGGTACTCTAGTAATATGCATTTTTTAGACTGCTTGGTATTTTCCCACAGGTTATTAAAGCTGCCTTCTTTTTCTTTTAATCTTTTCTTCTCTCTTCTTACATAATATCCATCAGCCTATCTTCAAGTTCACTAATAACTTCATATGTTGTGTTTATTATGGTGTTAGTTCCTAACATCATGAATGTTTCAATTCCAGGTATTATATTTTTCAGGTATTGTATTTTTCAGTTCCAGGATTTCAATTTGGTTCTTTTTTAAAGTTTCCACATCTCTCTTGAAATGTCCCATCTCTTCACTTAATATTTCTTCCTATTTCTTTAACATATTTATCATAGCTACTAATTCTGTTAATTCTAACGTCTGGGTCATCTGTAGATCTGTGTTTATTGCCTATTTTTTACTACAGGCTATATTTTCCTGCTTATTTGCACAAATAGTAACTATTTTTAAAACGGCATACTGACATTTTGAGATGTTAAGTTAAAGAGACTTTGGATCTTCCTCAAAAGAACGTTAGCTTTTGTTCTAGCAAGCAGTTAAATTACTAGGATAATATATCTTGAGCTTATGAAGCAACCCCATCCAGTGGAACTGTGATGAAAGAAATGTTGTACAATCTGTGCGGTCCAAAACAATAGCCATTAACCACATGTGGTTACAAGGGTTTGAAATGTGGCTAGTGGGACTGGGGAACTATATTTTAATTTTATTTAACTTTGAGTTTCAAAGGCCATGTGTGCCTGGAGCTATATTGAATAATGCCACTGGAGACTTGGTTTTAGGCTTTGTTGGAGGGATGTTGGCTAGCTTGGCTTTGTCTTTATTCCTAAGGGATACTTGTTAGTCCTGAGTTGTCCTTACTTCTTCTGTTGCCTCATGGAAAGTCTTGGATGTTTTTCAGGCCTCTCTAACTTGGTGAGAACTGAACTCGAAGCTCCACTGCCCAACACCAGGTAACAGCTCTTTTCAGCCTTCCAGCTGTTATTTTTCCCTGGGCTCCTTGCACCTACCTGGCAAATGCACAGTTCAGGAGTAAGGGAAGTGTGTAACTTAATTTGGGGGCTCCCCTTCTGAAGATCCCTTCTTTGTAGGATTCCTTCTCCCTTAACTTCTTGCTACTGTGGAAGCCTCAAGCTCTAACCTCTGACTCCTCTGCTCAGTCAGACTGCCAGCTTCTGCTTGAGCTCTGTCTCTCTCTATCATGGGAGAGACTGGCTGTCCGAAGCAAAGCCTGAAAAACCTGTATCTTACCCCAAATCATTCCCTTCTGGAAGGGTCGCATCTTCTCCAGTTTTTGTCTGCAAAACTAAACCAAGTTAGCTGTTTTCCAAGACTTTCAAATGGGTTTTATTGCAATTATTTTGTTTTGGATCCAGAATTTATAATTGTCTTTGGCAGGAAGATTAGTCAGATGCAATTTCCTCTGCCATTATTGGAGTCCAAAATGATCAGAATGGCTAAAATTATACACCAAAATACAGAGCTTAGAGGGAAATCTTGGCTCTCCTTTCTTCCTAGCATCCCCTCCCACATTTCTCTGCACCAAAATATTGTAGGGCCACAATATTTGCTGGATGAATTCTGAAAACTGAAAATTTTATTGGACTAGTCATACTTTGAAACATTATCCATAGTTCATAATTTAGAGCAGATGATTCTTTCCTAAAGCTGGTTTTCAATATGGGTTAATGAGAAAGAACTGGAAGTTCTTAAATGGTCAGTCTTTTGAGTGCAAGTAGCAGAAAACCTGCCATGATTTTGGCTTAAGCAAAAAGAGAATTTATAACTAGCCTAGGTTAAAATTCTATAGTCGAGTGGGCTCCAGGCATAGCTGGGTTTGTTGCTGTTAGGTGCCATCGAGTCAGTATCCAACACATAGCAACCCTATGTACAACAGGCAAAACAATATTGCAATGGCTTCTCTTCTATTCATAGGGTTTTCAATGGCAGATTGAATTTTGGGAGTGGGTTGGCAAGTCCTTTTCCGAAGTCTACAGCACCTGATGTTCCCAGGTAGTCTCTCATCCAAGTACTAACCAGGCCCGACCCTGCTTAGCTTCCGAGATCTGACAGGATCGGATGCCGCAGTGCTACAGCTGCAGGCTAGCTGGGTTTAGGGCTCAAATAGTATTATTGTGACACAGATTTTTTATTAGCATATCCTAATTGTACAAAATGTTGGGCTTTATTTTGGCATTTCATACATGCATATGAGAACCCAAATATTTTTGCTGTTTTTTTTTTTTTCAGCTTTCAGAGCTGCCAACTGCATTGTTAGAATTAATCTCAGTTTCCTATGGCCCCAAGAGATGGTAGATGCTTCAGCCCCACATCCTCTCAGTGTTCCATACAGAGGAACAAGTGAGAGTCTCTTTCCCAGAAGTACCTGGGAGACTATCACTCTCTCTCATAGGCTCTGCCTAGACCAATCACATGGCCATGAAATAGGATGAAATGATTGCCTTAGGCATGACTCATATGGTCCACCCCATGTTCAGAGGGTGTCAGTTTCACCTGACCCTCAGGGACTGAAAATGGGGGAGGAGTTCTCCTGATGAAAATCTTGGTTCTCAGTTACTAGAAGGGCGGAGGAACACTGTGGCCAAAACCACAGAAGCACACTAAAATAGGTATTGGAGGCGAATGGAACCAAGGTGCCCGGTGAGGGTCAAATGCTTACAAATTAGAGGCAGAGAGCCTATAAAAGAAGTGCTGACTCTTTTTGCACTTAGCTCCTTGGCTTCAGGCTGCTGGAAGCAGGTGCTTTGCCATATCACTGCTTCATGGTTAGTGTGCTTGGGGACCTGCAATGAGTGAAATCCATGAAATTTAGATACCACAGCGGTATCTTAAAAAGGTATCAGGTGGAGAATGGCTTTTAATGTGGAATCCAGGCCTCCAATTAGAGGCTTGTTCCACTTGCTAAATTTGGTTTGGGTTAAATGCCCACTGACCTCTTGTCCCTATAGCATTTCATCACTGTGATGAATACCCTCGAACAAAGTCCTCTCCACCCCTCTTTCTAAGGGTACACAATCTCTATACCATTAAAAGTTGGAATTCTTTTTCCAGATAAATTGCCAGTCCCTCCTCCCAATGCCTTTCATTAGTGAGGAACCAATCCAAGGAACAAAGAAGGCAGAACCAAATGCAGAAAAGCTGAATGTTCACCTGGCTTGGACCACCTCTGCCAGCAGCCCCCTGGCTCCAAAGCAACCAACAGTGTTTGGGATCAGAAAGGACCCTGCCTCTTCTCTCCCCCTCCAGAAAACCAGAGAAAACACAGAGGACCCAAGAGACCACTGGAGAATACCTTGAGAGTCTCCCTATCCACTCCATCCTCCCAGATTGCTCCTAAGCACCTTCTAACTTGAACCTGATAGTTTCAAATAGCTCAGAGAAAGACTTCCACTGATAATTAAGAGGATCATCCTTGATTTTAAAAGTGTCTGCTTTTTAGTGTCTTACATTTTTCTACAATAAAAATGCCTCACTTTTGGTGAGAGACAGAGATAGAGAGGGAGAGAGAGAGAAGAAGAAAACAAAAAGGGAAAAAAGTATGCATATTCAAAGTTTAAGGGCTGAAGATGTAGCTCAGTGGTAGAGCATTTACCCAAAATGCAGAAGATCCCAGGCCAGGAAAAAAAAAGAAATTATACCAAAGATTAAGGATTCCACAAAGCTTTTCTGCCTTTGAAATTCCCTTACTGACAAATGAATAACTGGAAAGCAGTTGCCCAAGGGACTTTAGGCTTTTTCTGTCACTATGAATGTATAATAATAAAAAGAGAAATACATTTGTTTTATTTAAGCATTTTTGTTTGGTTGGTTTTTGTGTTTTGTTTTTGCTTTTGTTTTTTGTGGTGACAGGGACAGAACCTGGGGCCTGGAGCATGGTAGGAAGTACTCTACCACTGAGTTACATCCCCAGGCCCCCAAATACATTTTCAACACATTTTAAAATGCAACATGTCAATGCTTCCCAGAATGAGGAATTCCTATGAATTCTCTTTATACCTTTGGGGATAAACTTCTGGTCATATCAGGAAAGTAGTTGATTTGGGCTAATTTTATAAAACAACCCAGCTTACTTCCCTCACCTTCTTGAGGAGCTGGTCTTTGGGGGTATTCGGGAAGGTGCCCCCTCCTGCCACCTACCCAGTTTCTTCCCTTTCTCGTTGCCCACTGCCTTGAGGACACCTGCTGCTGACCTCACTCTCAGCTTTGTTTCCCAAAAGATTACCCGCCAGGTGCTATAATCTTTGGTTTGCTGGGCAATTGCCTCCTACAGTTCCTGTGACCTACACTCTGGAAGCAGCAGGCTTCTTCATTATTCATGCCAGCCTAGAGGTCCAGTTACCAGCACTGTCCACTGCAGGAGCCAGAGAGAAACTAGTTTAGCCAGTTTCCTTTTTTCTCTGGGCTGTTCCAAGACTGATAAAAACACTGAGAGTTTCTGTGTTTTGGGGACTGAATCCCCCCAGAGCAAGCCTAGGTCTATTGCTAAACTCCAATTCCCTTTCCTCCCCCCACTCTGCCTTCCTCCTCCCTCCCCTCCCCCCTTTACAAAGCTATGGCCCATCAAGTTTTAATGCCGTGTTGAGTTGTTGTTTAAAACAGCGTGTTATTCTCTAAATGTCAAACAACATATGACACTGAAGCGGGTATATAATATCAGGAAAACAAATGTGTGGCTGCTTCTGCACCGGATGCAAACGCAAGAATGGCTGAACTTTAAAAAACTTCCATGTTCACAAGAAGTCTTGGAGCATTAAAATTGATGATGGTGATTAGGTTGCTTTTCGGAGCAGCAAAATCTGTATAGCTGAATCCTCATGGGCTTAGCCATTTTCAGCCCAGGAATATTAACTTGGCTGGCAGTGAAGCTGCTTTTGTATACACACAGTATTTAACCATGAATGCATTGGGCCCCAAATTAAAACCATATTTTGTTAGCACCACATGTTCCAGGCTTGACAGTATTTATCAAAGGGGAAGCTGCTGGATTTATTGAATGAAATGAACTTCACCAGGGTCTGGCAGAGTCAACCCCAACAGGGAGCTGTTATTTTTACCCTGCCTGGAGCCCACGGTACTGCCGCTGTTGGCTCAAGGCTATTTATTCACTGTGGGCACCGTGTATTACCTCTGCTTCCCCACACTGGGCCTCGGGAGGTGTCATCAGCCACAGGGCCACTCTTTCTTCAAGGTCTTGTTTGTGTTCCCTTCTTTTTTCTGAAGTCTTTGCTTTCTAAACCCCAGGTTGTTTTTTCTTCTGATCTTTCTGGCCTTGGTCTGGGGAGAGGCACCAGGGTTATCACTTAGGGGCAGAGATGGAGACTTCCAGGCCCCACACTAGACCTGAATCTGCCCGTCAGCAAGATCCCACAGGGAGCTGTGAGCACAGGGGAGTTTGAATGCTCTGCCCTAGCTCTGCTTACCTCCTCTACCAGTAGCTCTCAATAGGAGGCTTGTTTGGAAAAGTATATAGAATTTTTTGTTTGTCACTGTGGTGGGTGCTGGGCTGGAGCACTACTGACATCAGTGGGCAGAGATGATGCTGGACAGCCTGCAGTGTCCATAAGGAAGAACTGATCCATATGTTACATGGCTTTTTAAAGTGCTACCTGGCACCCAAGTAAGTGAAAAAATCTGTGTTTAAGTACCCAGGCCCGATAATCTAGTTTCTTTTTTAGATTTGGACACAAAGTATCATCTGCACAATTTTAATACACAATTGAATTTTCTAGAATTCAATTTTGTGAAAATTTAGGAAAAACTGTTTTGTTAGTTCAGAATCTTACTTTTGTTCACCACTTTGGAAACATGTGTCATCCACAGGAATGCTGTTCATGATATAGTCTCCAAGTCAGGGTATCTGTATTAGTCTGAATTCGTACCTATGAACTCTATTTTTTCTTGTATATGTAATTATTATTACAAATATTTTTTGTGGCACTGAGGATTGAAGCCAGAGCTTCACACATGCTAAGCAATTTGCTCTGTCACTGAGCTATAATCTCAGCCCAACAATAAGTGAGCTACAATCCCAACCCCGAAAGAGCAGTGATTTTTATATCTGAGTACTTCATTTTGTTTTTTGGTATAACTGTGCCTGAGCACATTAAAACACAAATTGTTTTATTACAAATTGCTTTTTATTTTATTTTCTCTTTGTATCAGAGTTTAGGAATTCATCGTACAGGTTTTAAGTTAATTATATTGTACATGTGTCAGCTAATTATTTATTTTAGGAAACTAAAGAGTCCATTTAAAACTATTCTTTATATAGCTGGGTGCCATAGCATATACCTGTAATCCTGGCAACTTGGGAGGCTGAAGTAGGACAATTGCAGGCTCAAAGCCAGAGGCAGCCTGTACAACTTAGCAGGACCCTGTCTCTAAATAATAATAATAATAATAATAATAATAATAATAATAATGCCGGGGAGGGCAGATCAGTGGTAGAGCACTTGCCTAGCATTTGTGAGGCCCTGGGTTCAACATCCCTAGTACTTTAATATAAAATAAATAAATAAACATTAAAAACTATTATAAAAAGAGGGCACTGGTTTTGATAGGATTGGGAGCTTGGTTTAATTAGCCTTTATTACATATTACCTTGTGACCTTTTTTTTTCTTTCAGTATTAGAGATTGAACCAAGGGCTTCATACACCATAGGCAAGTACCCTACCACTGTCCTGCACTCATAGCCCCTTTTATTTTTTATTCTGAGACAAGGTCTTGCTAAGTTGCACATATGTGTTGAAATTTTTCCTCCCCTGTGATCCTATAGCATTTTGTTTCTGTTTCCCTATTAGACTATTTCCAGTCTCCATTTTATCAGAATTCTTCATGTGTTGATATTTGTGCCTGGCCCACAAGCAAGACAGTGCCAACCCTTTTCTTAATGACTTTTGTAGCCAGTCAGCTAGCCAATACTGTACATATGGCAGGAACTTAAGAGTATTTGAGGACTGGCATGCAGGAAGGGTGGTATTGAAACAGGCATGTGAGCTCAACATGTGGGTATTGATGTAATGTGTCTTAAAATGCATATCTTGAAGCCCTAATTCCCAATATAATGAACAATATTTGGGCTTGGGAAGGCAATTAGGTTTAGATTAGGTAATGAGGTCCTAGGGCCCCCCACCTTTGGATCAGTGCTCTCGTAAGAAGAGACCAAAGGCCTCCTTCTCCCTCTTCCTTGCCCTCCCCTTTTCTCTCTTCCTATGAGGATATAGCAAAAAAGTAGCCACTGCAAATCAGAAAGAGGGCCCTTATCAGACAACAAACCTTCTGGCACCTTTATTTTGCATTTCTTGCTCTCAGGACTGTGAGAAATGTTTGTTATTTCAGCCTTAGTCTATGGTATTTTGTTATAGCAGCCCCAATGGACTAAGACAATGTGGATTTCTTGAGCCAAATTCTACAAGCATAGTCTTTTCAATCATATTTGATAATATTATTTTGTGTGTAGGGGATCTGGATTTTAATTTGCTGATAGTCTGGACAGACCACTTCACCACTCTGGGCCTCATTTTCCTTTTATAGTAGAACAGAGAAGATGAACTAGCTTCATGGTGCCCAAACTTGGCTGTTCCTGGGGAAAAATGCTTTAAAATACACAGTTCACTAGGGTATACTTCAAATATGTTGAAAGAGACTTTGGGAATGAAAACTAGATAGATTTTAAAATGTATCAGGTTCATTCTGATAGATGGTCAAGTTTGCTTCTTGGATTTTAGCATGCATACAAATCACCTGGGACATCAGGGTAAAATGCAGATTTTGATTCATCAGGTGTGAAGGCCTGGAGTGTGCATGCTAATATGGTCCCAGTAATGCCAATACTGCTAACCCATGAACCATACTTTCAATAGCCAGAAATAAAGGACTTTTAAGTCCATTTCAGTTAAAAATTCTTGATTTTTACTTGCTAGCAGGTAATATTATATAAGATGATCCACTAAAAGTAGTTCAAATGGACTATAAGATGACCTAGCTAAGTTAATAGTCATGCAGGAACATGAGCAAGTATAAATGGAACTCGTAGACCACGATCAGTTTTATATTGGTAATGATACTACCATAGAAAAATCAGTAGCCTCCTATGGTTGGACAGAAGTAGGGACCATATGTCCCTACCCTGGCAAGCATGACAATAAAAGTAAATTTCAGATGATGTGTGCTGGTGCACACCTATACTCCTAGCACACAGGAGACAGAAGTAGGAGGGTCATGAGTTCAAGACCAGCCTAGGCCACATAGTGGGGCCCTGTCTGAGGAAAAACAAAACAAAAGCATGAGTCAGTTTAGACTAAATGCTAAGGTCCTTGTTAGATCCTACAAAAAAAATTAAATCTTAAAACAACTCTATGATTTGGAAGAGATTTCTCTCTCTTCTTCCTTCAACACTCAGTGTCCCCAAACAAAAAAATAGCAGAAACACCCAGGTAAGTGAGGTTGCTGTCCTATACCCTGTTCTTTAGGGAGTCTCTCCCTGACCCTCCTTGGATACCTTCTCCCCGTAGATTGATGAGACACAGGGCCTAGAGAATGTGCCCACCTAAAGCCCATATCCCACATTCTAGACCATTCTTTTGTACCCAGGATTGCAGAATTCCCTGCCCCAGGGCCCTGAACATACTCCAGGCCTCCTTCCAGGGCCTGAGAGCTGAGGATACAGTGTCCCAGGCCTGTGCTCCCTCTGAGGCCTGAGGCACAACCAGTACACAGATGTTCGCACAGAATAGGGTGTGCAGACAGGGATGTCTTTCGTATGTGTGATAGAGTTGTGGGGAGGGCAGATGTTATGGCTTGGTTCTAAAATACCCCCAAAAGTTCATGTGTTGAAGGCTTGGACCTCCAGGCAGCAGGGTTCAGAGGTGGGGCTGTTGGGCCGTAACTGGACTTTGAGGGCCCTAAGCTCATCGATGGATTAATCCATTGATGAATTCACAGCTTAATGGGCTATTGGGAGGTGGTGCAAACTTTAGGAAGTGGGGCTTGGTTGGAGGAAGTAAGTCATTGGGGGCATACTCTCAAAGGGCCCCTCCTGCCTCCCCTACTCTGTGATGACCATGAGGGGGCAGCTTTGCCCCACCACTGCTCCCTGCCATCCATTGCGTTCTGCTTCACCATGGGCCCAGGGCCAACAGAGCCAAATGATCATGGACCCAAGGAAATCATGACCCAAAATAAACCTTTGAACTGATTCCCTTTTGAGTGGATTTTCTCAGGTATTTTGTCACAGCAACAGAAATCTCACAACACAGAAGAGAAGGGGGCTCTGGGAAGCAGGCAAAACTCTAAAGGGTCCAAGATTCCATATTCAAACTTGCTATTCTGGGTCCCTCTGAAAATACTTTCCAAGGCAAGAGAGAAAACATATTCTATATCGCAGTTTCTTAGCTGGATTTACAGCTTTTAAATACTTAGACATATGGTATGTGGTTCCCCAATTGTACTCTTGCCCCAGCCTGCAAATGTTGGAGCAAGCTTTCTGAAGCAAGCCCAAACACTGGGTTTCTAAGGTTAGATGGTGGGTGGCAAGGAAAAAGTAGTCTTATCCTTTGTGACATAACATGAGTGGTCTCTAGACCTCCAGCCCTAAACTGATGACATAATTATTGGACATACCACACCCAACCTGTTCCTTTTCTTAAATCAAATATCCCCAACCCGCTTTCACTAATGACTGCTCTAAACCAGCCAACAGGAACAAGAGCAACATTAAAAGTGATGATGACTAGCCAGACATGGGGGCTCACACCTATAATTCCAGCACGTGGGAGGCTTAGGCAGGAGGATCTCAAGTTCAAAGCCAGCCTGGACTACATAGTGAGACCCTGTCTCAAACAAGTGAGCAAAAAATCCTGCTGCTGCTGCTGATGATGGCAGTTTCAGCATCAGCTTTCTGTACTCCAAGAACTTTGATTACCTAGCTCCTTTCTCCCTTCCAGAGCTGAGGTTCTCTTCCAAAACATGACTTGAGTGCCCCTGTCAAGAAAGTGTCCTCACACTATGGTCTTATTCTGATCATACTATGGCCAATGGGAGCAGCATAAATCCCACCTGTGTTATAGTTATGGGTTCCAGTTGTTCCTTCCTGCCTTCACATTAGCCTATGAATTCTACTGGACAAGTTTAAAACCTTTACATCTCTTGTGGCATCCCTAACCACTTAGCACAATGGTCTGCATACAGAAGGATTGTAATAATTTTTGCAGTTTGATTTCTGGGTCCCTTCCTTGGCTCCTAGGTAATCATTTACCAGAAAATAAATTAGTGAAAGAGCCAAGGTTTCCAGAGTGAATCATTTGTGTTTCCACTGCTGGAAAAAACAACACACACCTCTTTCCTTGCAAAGATGAATTTCAATAGAGGCCTGAGGTCCTAATGTCACTGGCAGGGCAAGCCTGAAAGTTTTGACATTGGTAATTCTGACCTGGAAAGATAATTGACCATTATTTAGATTCTTGTGTTCTTTTACATTCTTTTGGCCTAAAGGCATATAAGTGAGAAAATGTGATCATAGTACTGTCAACCACAAGGACAAATAAATATACAAACAGTTGCTGGATAAGCACCCACCAGCAGAACTGCTGGGAACCAAGCTCTCCCTCACCCTATAAAGCATCCACATGCTCAGTAGTGGCTAAGACACTTTGCCTACCGTGGTCTGTCCCAGGCACTGCCAGGGGGCCAAAGCTGCGTATCTCTCTTGCAGTGGCCCTGTTTCCCACTGACGCCCAACACCAGCTTCCCAGATCTAAGCCTGAGAGTCAACTGGGAGGGCTCCATCTCAGGTCTTCGTCCCCTGCTTCCAAGTGGGTAGTTTAATGGCAGCCCAGACCTAGGAAATTTGGCCAGGGAGGGAGAGGAAGAGTCCTCACCCTACCTGCACCCCACTCTGGAATGACCCCTTACCAGCACCAGCTGCGCCTTGCTGGGCAGTGCCTACATCTTCCCCTACCACAGAGTCTGAAGTCAGACAGGCTGTGCTACATCTTGACTTCACCTACACCAATTACTCCTCCTTACTGAATCTCAATTTTGTCATCCATAAAATGGAGATTAAAAAGCCTACCTATGCTATTGTGAGAATTAAGCAGTAATACCAATAATAATAGCAGCTATGGTCACAGGGGGACTTCTATGGGCTAAGTGCTATGAGCAATTTTACATATCTTAAAGCTCAGCATGGTACTTGGCCCAGAGCAAGTTGTTAGCAGCTTCCTTCTCCCTCTTTTCCCTTCTTTTCCTCTCCCTCCTCCCTTCCATAAGCCACATAAGACCTGGATGTGTGGTGGCTGATCCCTATGGGGGCTTTGTCCTCTGCATCTTCTCTTCTCCATTTTCCCTTTTTCCACAGATCAACTAGGAGCACTCAGACCATCAGACTCTCCACCCCCAGGAAAAAAGGGATCTCTTCCTTCTCTGGTCATAGTTCCCTTCCCAGCAGGCCAGCTCCATTTTTGTTCCCTGCTCCATTCCCACAGTGGAGCCCTGAGCCTTGTGCCACATCCCTCCAGGAAACACAGATGGCCAATAGCCACAGACAAGGCTGGCTCTATGTTATCTTGGACCACAGAAAGTGCCCAAGAACCCTTTCTTTCTCCCTCCCATAGCATGCAGACATGCCATTTATGCCAGGCATGCTGCAAAACACGTGCTGGATCCAGGTAACCTGTGCTTGGGGAGTGCAGTTTCTATGGAGCAGGAGTAGGGTGGAAACAAGCTGAGCACAACAGCCACTCCATCTTGAGGGAGGCAGCCAAGGGGCAGGGACCCTGGGAAAGGGGGAAGCCACACCCCAGCCTTAAGGGATGGGTGAGTGGAATACTGGGAGTCTGTAGGATCTCCGAGTCCTGCCCACTGTGATAGCTCCTCTGAGGAAGCTTGGACAGATTTTGCTGCCCTTGACCCCGGCTCTGGGGCACACCCCCATCACCTCAGCAAGGCTCTCCCTTATCCTCTGCTCCAGTTTTGCTTGCCTAAAGGTTCTGACCAACATCTCTGTGTATTTACTCATTTGCACCAAATCTCACCCACAGCACACTTTAAATCTTACTTCTAGAGCCAGGCATGATGATGGTTCATGCCTATAATCCTAGCGACTTGGGAGGCAGAGGCAGGAAGATTTCAAGTTAGAGGCCAGAGGTTGCCTGTGTAATTCAGCGAGTCCCTGTCTCAATATAAAAAATAAAAAATGGACTGGGGGTGCAGCTCAGTGGTGGAGCACTTGCAAAGTATGCTCAAGGCTCTAGGTTCAACCCAGTAATGCAAAAAAAAAAAAAAAAAAAAAAAAAAAAATCTTCCTGTTAGAATTCGTGTTCTTCCTTCCTTACCATCCCATTTCCTCCCGCCCACTCCCAGTCTTTCCCAAAGGAAACCCTTCCCTGAACATTTGAGCCATGTGACGACCTGTGATCTGATTTCCCATGGGGTCATTATACTATTCAAACATGTGACCCACAGAACACAGCAGCTGTGAGTTCTACTTTACTTCTGTTTATCCTGGGCAGGGGCAGGGCTGGCTGGTTTCATGGGCTTGGATTCTTCCCTGCTATCTGCAGTGAAAAAAGGCCACTCCTAGCACATGTAAAGCCTTCAGAATATGCCTCAGGAGGCCTTGATGAATGGGTCTCACTGCTTTCTGGCCAGAAGGTAGGCACTAAGGACTTACTACCTGATTGGAGGAGACATAGAACTGAATGTCCTTAGAAGTTATGAAGTCAGAGAAATAATACTGAAATAAAGACACTGAGCTCTGGCCCAGTACTACACAATTTATGTTCACTGAATCTTCACTAAAATCCTGTGACTTAAGTGCTGTTATGAACCTCCCATCAGACCCTCATGCAGACAAGTAAATGGAGGCTCACGGACTGGGAGTGTAGCTCAGTGGAAGAGTGCTTGCCTAGCATGTGCGAGGCTCAGGGTTTGATCCTTCACACACACACACACACACACACACACACACACACACACACACACACACAGCAAGGACAGAGTGTCTCCATAACTCACCCACCCATGGTCACACAGGCCAAACTGGGAAGGAAATGATTTGACACATCTCTCCCTTTTGCTTTCAACAGAAAGATCCCCAGGATCTTGCCTAAAAGCAGAAATAAGACAAAAATAAAAAATAAAAATAAAAATAAATAAATTTAAAAAGTCTGCAGCCATAACCCTGTGGCATCTGATCCTGTCAGATCTCCGAAGCTAAGCAGGGTCGGGCCTGGTTAGTATCTGGATGGGAGACCGCCTGGGAACACCAGAAGCTGTAGGCTTGGGAGAAGGACCTGGCAACCCCATCCCAAAAATCAATCTTGCATTGAAAACCCTATGAACAGCAGAGAAGCACTGACAATAGTGTTTCTCCGGTGGGACAGAGGGTCGCTATGAGTCAGATACCAACTCGACGGCACCTAACAACAACAACAAATTTAAAAAAAGAAGAGCTGGACAATTGGAGATAAAAGAATGGGGGTTTGCTGAATGGGCCCTGGCACTTAAAGAAAGAGGGTAGGTATTGAAAAGAGAAAGGGGTTTCCAGGGAAAAGAAGAAGAAGTCTTGGAACTTAAGACAACGTGTTAGAAACTTACAAGAACCTGTCTGGTATGACTTGTTGGCATGTTTTGGGGCTAGTTGAGGCAGAACTGTAATTCCCTTCTGCTACCCTCAAATTTTCAGTGGATGTCAACCAGAGGTGTTACCACCACCCGCCATAGCATTAATGAATAGAGGTGGGTGGTGCTTGGTGGACAAAAGAGGCAGAGACTGACACCTCAGAGGGAAGCAGCGCAGACAGGACAGTAGCTTTGGCTACCAAGACAACACCAGGCCAATCAAGAATTTGATCTGAGCAGGAACTGGGAGGAGAGGGAAACTACGTGAATGTCATGGGTATCTTTGAAAGGGTGAGACTTCTTCCATGTAATTTGGCATGGAGGCTTGAACTGTGTGACTTAGATATTAAAGAAAAGCATAATTCCTAAAAGGATAAAGATTTGGAACCTTTTATCATAACTCCTGCAATTCAAACAACCACACCATGAAGTAAAACTCATTTCCCCCTTTGTGCAGATGAGTAACCCAAGGCATGTGAGAGGAGGAACTCAACTACAACCCAAAGTCAAGGCCGTATGACGCATGTCTGGCCAGTTCTGCTCTAAGAGATGCTCTCTCACAAAGGACATCAACCTGCCAACATGCTCCATTGTCCTTGCTGAGAAGTCTTTTTTCCTGTTAAGTTTACATCAGAATGTAAAATTACTCTTATTCTCCAGGTCACTGCTATCTAAACTTTTTCCTTGAGGACTGCAGTGTTAGTAGTCCTGGCTCTGAAATCAGCCAAGGTAACTCAGTTTCTTTATCTGTACATAATGGATAATAATACCATCTAAGTCATAGGGCTGTTTTAAGCATTAAATGAGAGGAAAAAAATCAAAGTATCTAGCATATAGTTAGCTCTCAATAAAAATTCATTATATCAGTATTATTGTTGTTGCTTGACTTAATGGACACAGACTATTTTCCTTTAATTCTAAAACAGAAGAAAATCTTCAACGTAAATTGTACTGTGCAACACATAGATATTAGAGATAACACCAAAAAAGTAAGCAAGTTTTGGGAGAACTTATAAATCCTGGTAGATTTTTTTTCTATTATCATTTCAGAATAAATTTACTTTGTTAAGATGTGTTCCCAAAAACTTTAATAATCTATTAATTAAGTAACTTGATAGCCTTATGACATAACTAAATAAAATCACCCACCATAATTTCTCTATTTGCATATTTTTATATGCTACCATTTCTTCCCCCAGTCATCTAGGCTGTCACTTGTTGTGTTTGGGGGACTTTTGTGTTACTGCGATGCTGAAAGCTATGCCATAGGTACTACAGATACCAGCAGAGTCACCCATGGTAGACAGATTTCAGCTAAATTTCCAGGCTAAGACAGATTAGAAGGACCCGGCAGCCCACTCCCAAAACAGTTAGCCTTTGAAAATCCTATGAATAGCAGAGGAACACTGTCAGATATAGTGCCAGAAATTGAGCCCCCCTCTGCTGAAAGGTGGGGCTGGGATTTAGCTCAGTTGGTAGAGCGCTGCACTGCAGTCTCTGAGGTACTGAGTTCAATTCCCAGCACCACAAAAATGGGAGAAGGGCCTGGCAATCCACTCCCAAGGCAATCCCGAAATAGTCAGCCATTGGAAACCCTATGAGGGTCGCTATGAGTCAGATACCAACTTGGCAGCACCTAACAACAACAACAATGCTGAAAGGCATTCAAGAAACAACTGAGGAAGAGTTGCCTCCTCAAAGTAGAGTCAACCTTAATGACCAGAATGGAGTAAAGCTCTTGGGATCTCCTTTTGTTGATGTGGCACAATTCAAAGTGAAAAAAAGCATAGTGGTTGCAACAATGGGCTCAAACATAAACAGATTGTGTGAGTGACATGTCATGTACTGCTTCATTCTATTGCACATAAGTTTGCTATGAGCCAGATCCAACTCAATGGCACCTAACAAATAAAACATCATTTCTAGGCACATTTCAAATTTAATAACATTTACTTATTTAAATGACAAAAATTGACTTGTTTATTTTACTACAATTTAAAATAAAAAGTATAAAAGAGAAAATAAAAATTACCTGTACTCCCATCTATTAACATTTTGATTTACTACCTAGATTTTTCTTAAATTACTTTCATTCTCAAAATAAAATCACACTCTATATGCAGTTTTAAAATCCATTTTAACTATCATATAATGAGAACTTTCCATATTATTACTCTTTTAAGACACATTTACACTTATATAATATTTCACAATAAATCTATAATATAGTTTACATAATCATTTTCATATAGGTATATATTAGTTTGCTTCTAATTGGCCCAATTTTAATGTGAACTTTTTTTTTTTTTTTTTTTTTTTGAGACAGAGTCTCACTATATATCCCAGGTTGTCCTTGAACACCCTATGTGGCCCAGGCTGGCCCCAAACTTGAGATCTTCCTACCTCAGCATCCTGAGTTCTGGGATTAAAAGCTTGTACAGCCATGCTCAGTTGGTAGAGTGCTGCTGTACACTTTCTGAGGACATGGGTTCTATCCTCACCACTGCAAAAGTGGGAGAAGGATGTGGCAGTCCACCCACAGAATAATCCCGAAACAATCAACCACTGAAAACCCTGTGAAGGTTGCTATGAGTCGAATACAACTTGACAGCACCTAACAACAACCACCACCATGCCCAGATATGAACAGACATAAACTTGTATGTGCTTCTCTATTTCCCCTTATTTCCTTAGGTCTTATAGCAACCCACAGACCAAATAAGATCCATTAACAGTTTTGCCCATATTATACCTGCACAGCTTCCCTGCCCCTCCTAAGCACAAAAGAGAAAAGTAGCCGGGCACCATGGCCCACAATTGCAGTGACTTGGGAGGCTAAGGCAGGAGGATTATAAATTCAAGGTCAGAGGTAGCCTGCTTGCCCCATCCTTACCCCTGCCCTCACGTTATTTTTGGATTCCCCAGGAACAGCCTCACAAAGAAACATCAGGTTTTCCCACTCTAGCCTGCTCCACATTGTCACATTCTACCAGCCACCTAGGCAGGAGGATCTCAAGTTGCTGCCTCCTCTGCTCCAACTCTCTCCAAGGCCTGCACTCTACTGTCAAGGGTGCTACCTCTGGGATCTACTGAGGCCAAGAAACCCTAGATGTGCCAAATGGAGCTGTGGTGTGTGTCAGCTACGCAGATGTTCTCTAAGAAATGGACAGACTGTCCATTCTCCAGCTCAGTGCCACATTTTGTCACACAGGTCCCAAAGCAGGATAACATTTGCCTAAATCTTGCACTCTCTACCCTTTCTGACTGCAGTTCCTTGGTCTTTGGAGTCCAAAGCTAAGCCCTGGGGCCAGGCTGGACAGTCCCTGCTGCCCGCCATGGTGTGAGTGTGTCCCCTGAATTTCAAGTACTGGAAACTCAATCCCCAACACAATGGTTTCGGGAGGTGGGGTCTAATAAGAGGTGACCAGGTCATGAGAGCTCTGCTCTCATGAATTGATTGTCACTACTGTAGGAGTGGATTAGGTCTGGCAGGAATAGATTAGTTAGTTCGAGAGTGGATTTGTTATAAAAAGCAAGTTCAGCCCTCTCTTGCTCTCTCAGATGCTCTCATCATGTGGTCCTTCTACCATGTTATGACACAGCAGGAGGGCCATCCCCAGATGTGGCCCCTGTAATCTTGGTCTTCCCAGCCTTGGGCCAATAAAATTACTGTTCTTTATAAATTACCCAGTCTCACATATTCTGTTATAGCAGTAGAAAACTGACTCAGACACTGCCCTTCCTCCTGATCTCTTCCCCTCTGTCCTGAGGTTGGGGGCCTGTTCAAAAGTTCTTCTTTACCATTCTTAATCCCGCTAGGTAATCCTGCAATGGGGGAACTGAGGCCTCACTGCACTCACGTTACCACATACAAACAGGCTAAATTCCAGAATCACAGTTAAGGCCTAACTTGGGATCTCCACTCCTCTCAGAATACATTTGATGGTATATTTAAAAACATGAAATAAGGTAGGTACCATGGCACATGTCTTTGATCCAAGTTACTCAAGAAGCTGAGGCAGGACGATCATAAATTCAAGGTCAGAGGCAGCCTGCACAACTTAGTGAGACCCTGTCTCCAAAAAAACAAACAAACAAACAAAAATATACATACATGCACACACACACACACACACACACACACACACACACACACACACACACGGGGGCTGGGATTTAACTCAGTTTGTAGAGCACTGCTCTGCAGTCTCTGAAGTCCCAAATTCAATTCCCAGCATCACAAAAGTGGGAGAAGGACATGGTAATCCACTCCTGAGGCAATCCCAAAACAGTCAGCCATTGAAAACCCTATGAGGATTTTTTTTTTTTTTTTTTTTTTGGATTGCCTTGGGAGTGAATTGCCACATCCTTCTCCCATTTTTGCAGTGCTGGGAATTGAACTCAGGACCTCAGAAACTACAGAGTGGTGCTCTACCAACTGAGTTAAATCCCAGCCCCATATATTAGATAGATAGATAGATAGATAGATAGATAGATACACACACACACACACACACACACACACACAGACACCTAATATACAGATACCTAATATACAACCTAA
>VMDO01004504.1:27837-74148 GCA_007922755.1 Pedetes capensis | reverse complement strand
AACTCATCAGTTTAATACCGTCACAATCTCATTCAAACTAAAGGTTTAGATGAGTCTAATCTTGGTCAAAAATGTTTCATGTCTAAAGAAGGTAATTATCCTCTCTTATTCCCCCACCATCTAACATAAGATGTGTTCATGGTAACTAACTTGGTGTGAATGTCATACATTTGTTGAAGAAATTTAAATTACAGAATAGCAAAGGTGGAACATGACTTAGCTAGAAGAGGAATTAATATCACCCATAGGTAGAGACTAACAACCTCATGCAGGAGAGGATGGAATCTTTTACGTAGTAAAGGAAGAGTTGCATCCATGCCAAGTAAAAGCATAATGCTGCTATTGTCTTTATGTGGAAGTTAAACATGATTAAAAGAAGTACCTGTGAATGCCAAGTGACAAGGGAGAGCCTGTGGTAGCGTTGCATCATAACTGAGCTAAACAGGAACTGTTTCCAAGAATTCCCTTCTCCATATAGTTCTAGGTGAGAGTTGGCCACAAGAGACATTTTCCATCAGATTTAGAGGGTGGGCATGAAGCAGGAGCCATATTCTCCATGTGTTAAAGGCAGCTGCGAGGCAGCAGGTGCTGTGGCAGCCAGTGAACACTCACTGACCTGCTGGTCCAACCTATTGGCAAGGGGCAGTACCCAGATCTCCTCCCACATTTTCTCTGAATCCTGGGCCAGCTGCAAGTACAGCTCCATGGCAAACGATGCCACCTTCTCCTGCAGGTCATGGCAGAACTTAGTTTACAGTTGATGAAAGAGACACACACAGGTTTCAGTTAGTTCTCATGGGTTCCAAATTGTCTATGCAGTGCCTTGTTTCTCCTTGTTCTTATACACACCCAGCTCTTTTCCAGCTGCCCATCTGGACTGACCCACAAAAACTTGAGGCTCAACACTACACACCACATAGGCAAGGACACTCATACACTCCTTCCCACCAGCTCCCCTAAGCGTCAAGGTAGGGTGCCTATATCCTTTACTCTGCATCTCTCACAATGGTTCTGTGTCTTTGACTGAATGCTGACTAATACAGATGTGCTCATTACCTCAGAGAAGCTATAACCAACTGAACTTGGAATCTATTGATAGAACATAAGATCAAATTTTAACCATATATTAAGCGGTAGAACAGGAGTAAGAAATAAAAATCCCCAGGGGTACTCAGGAGGCTCAGGCAGGAGAATCACAAGTTTGAGGCCAAAGGCAGCCTGTGAAACTTAGAGAGACCCTGTCTTGAAATAAATAAATAAATAAATAAGAGATTGGAGGTACAGCTCATGCACAAAGTCCTGGGTTCAACCCCGTAGTACCAAAAAAACAAATGCCCTATGAAGATACATGGGAATATATATTTTTTTCTTTGAAAAACAAACCCTAGGTAATGGTAGACCCTTCAACTCTGATGATCAAATATCCTGCCTTACCTTCAAATAGGAAACATCTTTTCAAATGCACAATCATTTATTTATTTGACCAATTGGTATTGTATACCTTTCATATATGTCTGCCCCTATACACTCTGCCCCAACTGGACTCAAATACACACTAGTTATGGTTTAAGAAAATTTCTTAGGCATAGTCAAGAAAACTTCCTTCCTCCCACCTGAACCCTGATCCCAATATCCTTTAACTTTTTTATCTCCCATACTCCAAACTCTAGGTTCTGAGGCCCTGACTCAGATCCTTTCCTTTGAACTCCCTGGATTTTTTTCATGTTTACCCATCCAGACTCTGGTATGCAGACCTCAGCCTTCCTGTGGACCCTGACATGGCTTTGTCCCTCAGGCCCTAGCCCCTTTGCCTGATCTTGACAGAAGCTCACAGCCCCAGTGCCTATTTTTGGTTGCTTGGATGGTGTTTCCCAGCAGGAAGGAGGTTACTGACATCCAGATACCACACTCAGGAGTCAACAATCTGGAGAGGGAGATAAGTCACATACAAAAATACAAAAGAAGCATCTAAGGAGTCTCGAGGAAAGTATGATCTCTTTTACCCAATCCAAGGTAATCAGGGGAGTTTTCCCAGATTAGGTGACTTATGAAAAGCTGGTAAAAGTTCAACATAAGACCAGCTATATTTCAAGGCCTAGGAGATGAACTGATGCTATGGTTTGAATATGTCCCCCAAAATTCATGTATGGGAAACTTAAATCCCAATGCAATAGTATTAAAGTTGAGCCTAATAAAGAGGTGGGCTGGGATTTAGCTCAGTGGGTAGAGTGCTGCGCTGCAGTCTCTGAGGTCCTGAGTTCAATTCCCAGCACCGCAAAAATGGGAGAAGGGCCTGGCAATCCACTCCCAAGGCAATCCCGAAACAGTCAGCCATTGAAAACCCTATGAGGGTCGCTATGAGTCGGATACTGACTTGACGGCACCTAACGACAATAACAACAAATAAAGAGGCAGGGTCCTCAAATATGACTTAATGTTGTTATCAAAGGTGTGGATCAATTACCACAGGAGTGAACTTGTTATAAAAGTGTGTCCAGCCCCCTCATACTCTCTTATGCTTTTTTGCCCTTCTGCCTTCTACCATGGGATGGTGCAGCAATAAAGCCCTCATCAGACACAGCCGCTCAATCTTGGATTATAAGAAATATAATCCTTCAGAATTATAAGAAATAAATCTCTGTTCTTTGTGAATTACCCAGACTCGGGTATTCTGTAAAAGCAACACAAAACACGCTAAAACAGTGTGGGAAATGCTTTGATAATAGAAAAAGAGGATTTAGAGCATGAGGGTTTGGAAAGACAAAACTCAGCTAAGTGTTAAAGGAGTGCAGAGAAAACATTAGGAAATTCAGAAAAGTTTCTATTTTCTCTCTAAAAAGAACTAGAGAAGGTATGAACACCACAAATAAGCCTATAGTTTGTCTTTCAGAAACTTCTTGTTAGACTGACAAACATCAGAACAGTGAATTAAGAGAAAAAAATGGATAAACATAAAATGCTAATAATGTTGCCCCCACATTAAGAGTGCCCACTTCCACAATGGGACCAGAGAGAAGTCCCAACTCAGGTTTCAGCCATTCAAAGAGCTCCCTGAGCACCTCTGGCAGATGGGGCTGGTGAACACTGGCTAAGAGTGCACTTTTGAACCTCATAAATAATATAAACAACTTCCCTAGTAAAATACACAGGGGGAGAATTACTGAAGATATTTCTGTTATAAATAAATACAGCACCACATCTTTCTGACAATTTATGACTTTACAGATTTTTCTAATAAAAATACAATTTGAAAGGACATGAGAAAAATCACTATTCCCTCTAAAAACCATTGTGATTATATTTATACAAGACAAGTGTGATCTTAGGGTGCTATAGGCAGGAGGACAGGACAAACCTAAAACATTTTGAGGCTTACCTGACAGGGTTTTTTTCTAGTCAGTTCAGTTGGAGTCAGTTCCCCGTGCCCTACCTGAACATACTCCAGCTGGAAAGTTTCTCATTCAAAGTAATAAAATGGTTTTTCTCAGAGTCATTGGATTAAGTAAGTAAACTCAGGCGAACTGTGTCTAGACTTACTGTAGATGCAGACTAACTACTATATCCACCTCAGGACAGGCAAATCTTGATTCTATGTAGTCATAACATTGGTCCTATAAATGGAACAAACCAGTAGAAAGGTCCAGAAATGGAGTAGACCCAGGAATATTTTTCATGTATAGCCTGCATGAAGCCAGAATCCACTCAGTTCAGTGTCAGGGTGGTGTGGTAATCAAAAAAATATAGTCCTGTACAAGGAATTTCAAAGATTCAATAAATTCTTCTTTGAGGTTCTTGAACACCAGAAAGAGAAGCAAATGGGCAATGCCCTTGGTGTGATCCCCGGCATGAGGAGTGGGAGGCAACTATATGACACACAGCATCTTGTATAAATTCTCCTTTCATCTCTATCCATTTCACTCCCATCTTGGCTGTGTTTGTTCTGAGGCATCTCTGCTCATAATCCCCCCAGGCCTTTCTTTAAGTGGAGGCCCACACTTGTTCTTTCTGGGGTTTTTTTGTTTTGTTTTGTTTTTTCCTTTCAGTACTGGCGGTTGAACCCAGGGTCTGGCCCATACCAGGCAAATGTTCTAACACTGTAACCTCAGTTCCTACCTGATTTTTTTTTTTTTCTTATTTTTTTATGTTGAGACAGGCTCTTGCTTGCTGAGCAGGCTGCCTGTGGCTTTGAACTCACGGTCCTCCTGCCTCAGCCTCCTGAGTTGCTGGGATTACATGTTTGTGTCACGACACCAGGCTATTTCTGCCTGTTTTAGTCTTTTTACTTCCTCTCTTCTTTCTATGCCTGGATTATAGACATTGACAGGATCCCTCTTCCAGTGATTCAAAAAGGAATAAAAACATTTTCTCTTTGGGAGGGGCAAGGAAGAAGGAAATAGGGTAGAACATTAAGCCATTATTTAGAGTTGTCCAGGAAAAGAGGACTGCAGACATTCCCACAGTTAACTGCTTTTATTCCACTGAGAGCACTCTCTGCCAGACAGAAATAGGGGACTACATTTGTACTCACACCAGGGTTAGGGAACCTAATTCAGAGGCACAAATGAATCCAGGGCCACACATTCATTTGAAAAAAAAAAAAATCAAAAAATCTTTCAACCATCTTTTGTGGGTTGATGTATTCTCTTTTCTTTCTCTTTCTTTCTTTTTAAATAGGATTTTGCCATGTAGCTGCGGTTAGCCTCAGATTCAGACCCTCCTGCCTCAGTCTCTTAGTGCTGGGATTATAGGTGTGTACCACCACACCCTGGTAATGTGTTATTTCTTTATACTAAGAGAATGAATTCAACATATTAAACAGCACAAGTTTTCAAAGTTAAGATGAGGCAACATACAACTTGAATTAATAAAGCCAACAAATAAAAATAACAATAAATTATAAATACTGATATCTATACAATTATATTTCTTAATTTTAACAGTGTGAAGTATGAATAATAGACTTAATGTTAGAAAAAACATTAGATAATTTGCAGGAGGGTCAAATAAAAGAATTTCCTCCTTCATAAAAAGACCACACCCTACCTCTGGTATGGGAAAATATCATATAATTCACTCCACATAAACCCTGGGTATTATGCCAGCTCTTAGGACCATACCAGTATTCTAGTACCTTCAAAGTTATGTTTATAACTTCTTTTTAAAATCAAATGTTAAAATCTTGTTCCTGTACATCCCCTCTAGGGTGGGTTTTTAGTTTCCAGACCCAATCTGCGATGGGGTAAGACCCTTTTAGGAATAAGAGTTGCTGGGCTTATCTACTCAGCCTGACAGCAGCACTGAGGCTGCTGGAAGAGAGGCTTGGTAAGGATCAGGGGGGCTGGAGCCCTCTTAAATTGCTGGAAGCCAATAAAGTATGGAGAGAGTAAACAGCAGGAGCCTAACAGCCTGAAATGGGTTTCTTGTGTACATTCAGGCAGCTTTGTAAATCCGTTTCTATAAAGTACACAACCCTCTGTAAAGCCAGGGCAAACTGGTAAAGCCAGGGCAAGAGGCACCATCTCCTGGAAGGTGCCCCCTTCTTCCCACTACCTACCTCAAGATGAATCACCACAGCCTTCAGCCAAAGACTTTGCCCTCAAGCTAGACAAGGACTTCATCTGGGTGGGAGAGTAATGAGAAGGAGAAGAGGCAGTAATGGTGCAAACACACACACACACACACACACACACATTTTACAGGAACAGGATTTTAAAGTTGTACAAAGTGAGTTCTCTTGACACAGACAACGTTCTCTGATTACTTGCTTATCTCAGCAGGGTCCTATACTAGGATCAAGTGGGTTTTTTCTTGTTTGTTGGTTTGTTTTTGTTTTTAATTACAGGACACCATGCTAATAAAGAAATGTCATGAACAGAAGACATTGCCGATGACACTTGAGAGAGCTGCCAACTTGTTCAGAGTTTCAGTTTCTTCATCTGAAAATTGGAGATGATAAAACCTAATGGTTAGGGTTTTCATGAGTATTAAATGAAGTCATGTATAAAAAGCAACTGGTGAGAAGTGGTCTTGAGAGAAAGCAGAATTCGGAAAAAGGATGTGCTTGACTCTATCAGATGTCCTCTTAAAGTGAAAACTGTGGTTGTTGAGAAAAGATATAGCAGGCTTTGAGCCTGGATGCCTGTGAAGTTTGATTGTGAAATCCCAGACTCTCAGAGACCTCTGTATGGGGATAGGAAGCCACAATGCCATATCTTGCGGTGTAGTCTACAAGTATTTTGTAAAGCTTATTAAAAATTCCCCTGCAGGTCTCTTCTGAATTCCTCCCTACCCAACACCAGTGAGCCCCTAAACACCCAAGGGAAAGAAAGAGGCAGCTCAAAAGCACAGTGGTAGTTCTCCCCTGGGGGTGAAAATGTACTTCTGGACATGCTCAACTGGAACTGAGTGGAAACCAGACTATGTTGACTGAACAAGTTGAGAAAGATTTGCCTCTAGCTTGGAGAAATTACAACATCAACTCTTGGCACTTTAAATATTCAATTGTTTACCTTTAAAAGTCTTGCCATTAATTTCTCTTTTAGATCAAATAAAATAGCCTATTTCTACTTGGTACTAATTTAAACTCTTGAGTAAAGAGTTTATAAGCTTTTTCAAAAAATAAATAAATAAAAATCATGGTATAAGGAAAGCACTAGACTGCTTCCAGGTCACTCAGCGATGATCAGAACCAATCCATAAAAATGTTCAGACTTCCACTTCCTCACCTGTAAAATGGTCTGAGACATCTTTAGGTTTCTTTGGCGCTGAGAGAACTACAGAACCTGGGGACAAACCAACCAGACGGCTGATTCTTCTAAGGGCTTGACTTCACCTGTGGTTTCTGTGCTTTCAATGGAGTGGGGATTAGCTGCCATTTAGACACAGGAATGCAGCTCTTTGATTATTTTGGTGTCTGCTTTCACAGGCATTCAACCTGAACCCCACAGCCAGTGAGATCTGACTGGGCCTCTCCTCTCATTTAAAAGTAGGCAGGCCCAGCTGATACCAGACACCACAGAGGGCCACCCCCACCTGATCACTACCATTACACCCCATCTTGTTGCTTTCTGAGTGTGTGGCCTTGGTTAACCACAAACCCGCCTAAATGCCTCACTGTTGGGTCAGCTGGAAGCCGCTGCTGCTTATCCTTCCCCTCAGGGACATGATTAGAAGTGTTACTTAAAGTGTTAAGATGTTGCATTGCAAAAAAAAAAAAAAAAAAAAAAAAAAAAAAGATGTTGCATTGCTACAGCCCTGGCTGTAACCCAGAGCCACCACAAGCAAACTGGTCCTAGGCACCTCACTCCTGGGTGAAATAGAAGTCATCTGATATCCTTGGGTGGCAGCATGAGGAGAATGGCCGGCGAAACTAGAGCTTTCCTGGTAGTTAACTGAGGCACTCTGAGCAGGTGGCAAAGGAAGAAAGCCTTGGCTTTATGGAAAGGGGCAATTAAAGTTCAGGAAGGAAAGGAAGTGTTGTTATTCTTAATTTTTCACACTTTCCCTGACCCCAACCTCCATTCTACAAATAGCCCATGAGACCCTTTGCTGCCAGCAGAAATATATGGATACCTCTGGAAAGCTATGAATGATTTACAAGCTGGGTCAATAATTAAGTTGCCCAGGAATGTGTACAATCCATAACTAGTCTTAACTCTTTAAATCTCAGAGCACTTTCTCCCTAGCCTGGAAAGGGACTAACCACTGGAAAACAAGACAAATCTCCACCTGGATTTAAAATGATCTGAGGGAATAAGATGTTCCCAATCCATTATTTAGAAAAGGCCGAGGAGGAGATGTTTTCCATTCTGGTGAGAAATTACTTTTAGGACAAAAGAAACATGGTCTGTCAATTAAAGCTCCTAAACCCACAGTATTTTTCTACTGCAACTCTAACCTGGAGGGCCAGGTAATGTCACCAGGAAGGGGCTCTGCTGGACCTACCATAGTTCTCTGAAAGACCTCCTGGATGGATATTTTAGTCAGTGGTGGATCCAGATTGTTCTAAAGGAAAAACCACTATTCATTTGGGGGAAGGGAGTTTGTTTGAGCATAGCCTCTTCAGGCCTCAGCTGGGAGCCAGAACCCCAGTGTCTACTCTAGTTAAGGCAGCCAGGGTAAATCCCCTGAAGCAGCTGGCAATATTGCATATGTGTAGATAGGAGAAGTTCAGAGAAGAAAAGCAGCCAGGGCTTCAGAAGGCCTCTCAGGTAGGGCTGGGCCGAGGCCTCACATGGGTAAGGAGCAGGTTCCAGCTTCCTTCACAGTCATTCCAGCAACACCCCTCTGCTGAGCCCCACCTTTGTGTGCCAGACATGGGGCTGGCTGCAGGGGGTACCCTAGTGCAAGAGAAGGGTAATGCCTGTTATGGCTGCTTTGCCTCCCACAGAATTCATATCCTTAAGCCCGGTGTCTCAGAATACAACTGTGTTTAGAGAGAGGACCTTTAAAGAGGTGACTGAATTAAAATGAGACCTGTGGGTGGGCCTTAATCCAATCCGACTAGTGTCCTTATAAGAAGAGGAGATGTGTATAAAAAAGGAGACACCAGAAATGCACATGGACGGAGAAAAGACCACGTGAGGACACAGCGAGAGGGCAGCCACCTGCAGGCCAAAGAGAGAGGCCTCAGGAGAAGCCAAACCTGCTTCTTGACAACTTGCTCTTGAATTTCTGTTGTTTAAGCCCCCCAGCGTGTGGTACTTTGACATGGCAACCTGAACAGATTCACATAGTGTGCCTGCCCTCCTAAAGTGTGAGTCTGTCCCAGAAGACAGACAAAATGATATAAGTGACATGTTAATGACAACCCAGGTGCTTGGAGAGTAGCTGTAGAACAAAAGTGGGCAGAGGGCACACGCCTGCTCCCCAAAGACCAGCTTCCATGGGGAGGAGACCGGGAAGGCAGGGTAACCTTAGCTGCCAGTGCGAAGCAGCCTGGAATGAAGCCTGATGAATCAGGAAGGGCAGTTCGCAGAGCACCTTGAAAAGGCCCAGGACTATCCAGGCTTTTCTTGAAGGTAACGCTGAACTGTTGTGCTCTAAGTGGAGGAACAGTTCAAGGACAGCAATATTTTAGGGAGATTTTCTTGCAAGCACGTGCTAAAAGTGTACAGGCCTCCAGACCCAGAAACAAGAGGTGCAGGAAGGAAGGCTGGACCGAGGTGGGAGCAGGCAAGACAAAGGTGGGGGAGAAAGCATTGTGAAGAAGAAAGCGAAGGTCTTGGTGACTGACAGGAAATTCGTTTTCAATTATCTTGTCCCTGTAAGTGCCTGTCTGGGATGCTGCTGACCTACAGGAATGCCCTTGGTGGCCCTGTCTCCAGAGTCAAATGGTTGCCATGACACCCAGGTTTGTGCCAGGGGCATCCAGGCCGAATGGCAAGCTCCTCTCCATAGCCTTCCTTCTCTATCCCTGTGGGATGCATCGCTGGTACCCACAAAGCTTCCCAAGTCTGCACAATGAGTATCATCAGAATCCTGGCAGGAAGGTGTTTGATGGCAGCTTTGAGACTCAGTAAGAAACTCATACTTGAATAATGTCCATAAAGCCATATTGCAGGCTTCTCTCTGAGGGTCTTCTACCTTCTGGTTGCCTTTGCAACTGTTCACAGCTGCAGTGAAAAGAGGAAGGGATGTAAGTAAAAGAAATTATCATCAAAGTAACTGAACTTCCCACACTTCCCCCTGAAGGGCTGCAAGTGTCTGCCTGAAGGAAACAGGCCAGTAGTTGCTTAGATCTGCTAGGAAGGAAGTGAAAATATGAAAAACACAGGGGCTGAAGTTCCTGAGCACCTGCTGGCAGCCGAAGCTCATTGACTCACAGAAACAACCAGAAAGAGAAAGCTGTAAGTAGATCCTGGGCTGTCAGGTACTAGACAGACCTTATCACCAGTGTTAAAAAGAGGTGATGTAGAGCTGCTGGTCAGGAAAGCACAGTTCCGTGAGCCAAACTTCACATCTGTAGCCAGCTGCCAGGGCTGCAATCCCTGGAGAGGCACAGACAGGAGAACATAGCCCTTCATCTTGCATCACTCCACCAGGCCCTTCTTCCATCCACCAGCCGCTGATGGTTAATTTGCAAATTAGATTAGAGGCGCTGCTCTATGAAAGACCTACATTTGAAGCACTAGGCAAAAGCTAACATAAGCACATGTGGAAATATAACACAGAGTGAGAGAGTCCAGCAATAAATCCTGGCATGGCGGCCGACTCTAACCACATTATCTGGGGAAGAATTTTTAAAGAGCTGATCATTTTAGCAAATTATTTGTGCATGGCTGGCCGAGTTAATTATTTTACCTTTTTTTTTTTTAATCTCTTTTAGAACTACATGGCTTTGGGACGCTCCATCTTGTCCCCAAAGGAACAGCTGTCAATGTTACTTTGTAATCAAGTGGGTCTAAGGACCAGCTGCATGAGCACATCCCCAGAGCCAGAGAGAACTGCAGAACCTCAGACTCCAACCCATTCTTAACTGAGTCAGAATGTGCACTTGAACAATGTCACTGGAAGCTTTGCGTGTACGTGAAAGTTTAAAAGGCACGACTTTAGAACAAGTGAGGCAAAAAGGAGGTTGAGTAGTTGGGAGTGGGTTTAGAAGTATGATAGCCAGCTCAGTGCCCACTTCTACTCACCAGTGATGGCTCTGGGGCACAGTGAGATGGTTCAGGCAGTAATGGAGAATGCAAAGGAAGGGGGCCAGACTTTGACTTCATGACTAGAAGGACAACACAGGTGCCCCTCCTTTCTCAGTGTCATATGCTCTCAGCCTTTACCCATTGTCGGCCACTCCAATGAGTATAGATTAAGCAAAGGAAAGCCTATACAGTGTAATAGAAAGAAAATATTTGTTTTTCTAATTAACAAAGGGTAATGGGCACTTTTTTAAAAGTGTGTTTGGTAGTATATGCCACCTAAGTAATTTTCCTTTGGCTTACTTTCCAGAGAATCTTCACCTGACAACCCAAGCGAATGACTTTGCTGGTTGAGTAGCAATTGTTCAAGGTACCTATGCCTCCCACCTGTGAGATCGGTGAGGCATACTGAACCAAGAAAAGGATTTGAGTAGAGAAGCTATGCTTTAGTCCTGTCTATTCCACTTCCCGTGTAACCCTGGGCCAGTCCCTTATTTCATGAAGCAAAGACAGTGAATGCTGAGTGTTAATTATAATTAGTTATGCATTATTAAGAAGCATTGCCGTTTAGCTTAACCTGGGTCGATAATGGCACTACTATTATCTCTGTGTTACAACTGAGGAAGCTGAAGCTTAGAAAGGTATAGCCCAGGGTCATACAGCTAGAATATGGCAGAGGCTGGACAGTAAGTGCTGGGTCTGTCCCTCTCGAAAGCCCAGAAAATGGTTAAACCTGATACCATCGTTTCAATGCACCCAAGGCACTCTCTCCCTCCCAGCACCTTGCACTTGGCCCCATAATTGATATCCCCCTCCTTTTGAGATGGAATTACAAAGTGAACCCAGTTCACAAAGGGTACCACTCATCTATAGTTATTTGTTAGGAGAGTAATCAATATTCACATCATTTATCTTACCACCTTTTACACTGCAAAAATCATTGCTGATATTTTAAATAGTGACCCATTCCATCTTTTTGCTCTCCCTTACTTCTGAATCATTTAATTTTTCATCCCTGAAAAATCTAACTCTTCAGGTCAACATGAAAAATCTCAAAATAAGATGATAAAACAAACATCCCACTGACTCTGAGACTGTAGCATAACCATAGCCTTCTGCTCCTCTCCCCCTATTCTCCTACTACCCAGCCTCCAGGAGCTTGTGGGTTCTGGATGCTTCAGGCTCCCTCCTGGGCAGAAGTATCCCCTTAGCTTCAGTGAAACAGAGAAGGCTGAAACTGAAAGATTGAATAGATTTGAATTAATACAACTTTCTCCCAAACAAAAGCATTGAAGAGAGTTCAGCAAAGGTTAGGCACGCAGAGAATGTTGCATTTCCTGGTATCTTCTGATTAGCCTTTAAGATAATTAATGGAGATGGAAGTATTACTTGAGGAACAATTGCATTCCTGGAGAGAAGCAGGAAGGGCAGAGATGAGGATCCTGATCATTAACCCTACTGGCTCTCCAGCTTCTTTTGCATCTGTAAATTCACCCTGTGGCTCCAGTGACATCTGAGTGACCCCAGTGTTAGATGACATGCAAGCTCCTAGCACTTTGCGGTAGACATCATACCCCTGTCCTGGGTGAAATATTTGCTATCCCCATTTCGAGAGTGGGCAACTGGAGCCACACCCAGTGCTCATAACAATCCACATCACAGCTTTCGTTATGATTCCCATTCTGCTGATAAGCAAATGACATATAGACAGAGCCAGTAACTCTCCCAATAGCACACAATAAATACTGGAACTCAACTCCAATTCTGTTTGACTGCAGAGCTAATGCTAAAATAAGAGGTAAGGTATTTCCTTATCTCACTTGTCTTACACCTACGTTTCCACAATGCAATGTACCAAAGAGAAGCAAAAATCATCAGGACAAAAAATGTCATGTGTGTTCCCAATAACCACTGGGCTTTTTTCGTACTGCCTAGCTGGCCAAGTGAGCAAGCAGTGACCACCACCACTCTGGTTTCTTTTTATCTTTCCTCAGACTGCAAACACCTTCTGATAATCAAATTTTTTCATTTTTATATCCATCCCACTTTTGCCCCATTTTCAGACGAAATTTGTCATCTGCTGTGTATATACAATGGATTCTGCCAGCTATGTGGCACAGAGATGGCCACTTGCCCTTTCTACATCTCACCAGACATTATTAATCAATCATAGTACTGTTGCCTAATGAGGCCAAAGAGTCTCAGGATCTTTCTCTACAGGACACTTCAGACAGCTACTATCAATCTGTCAGAGTTGGTACACTAGGTGAAACTTATGTGTTCTTCTTCATCTAAATTCATGGCTGAGTACTTTCCCTGGGTCTTTGTTCTATAAGCATTCACTTTACCCAAGTTTCAGTTACAACTATGCACAGAGAAGACAAAGGTCATCATAAGACAAAAATATTCACTAAAGAAACTGGCCAGTTTCCTATTTCAGTTTCTTAGCCATCCCTCCCACCTCCTTTTACACTAGCCAGCATCTAGAAGTAATACTCAGTTATGATTAATTTTTTTAAAAATATTTTAAAAAGCCAGGTGCCATGGCTCATGCTTGTACTTAAAGCAGTCAGAAGGTGAACACAGGAGGATTATAAGTTTGAAGCCAGCCTAGGCTACATAGCAAGACCCTGTCTCAAAACATAAAAATAAAAAATAATCAGTTATGCTCCTTGTGGACTGTTTTGCACAGGGTATGTGCAAAGATGCAAGAGATGGCACATCTTAGGAAATATAAACTTTTTGTAAAGTAGGTGAAAGTGTTATGGGTAAACTGCTAAAATAAGATGCATAAAGGCATTAACAAATGAGAATCTGAGAAAGCTACCCTGGTTAACAATTGAAGAAGAGAACTGGGAGGGCGATGATGATAGGGCCTTCAAAAGGGATTGTTTGACTATCAAAGCACTGAGCTGAAACTCTTGGGAAAACTAATAAAGCCCTAGAATATTTTGCCAAAAAATGGCCTTGTTTATGCATTTACTGTGAAAAACAGACATACAGAGAAGGATTCTACCATATCCCTGTACAAGTCTGTCAGAAAACAATCATACCAAGAAAAACAAGCAAAATCCAATTGTCAACATTTTGGTTTGTTCCAAAAGTCAGGGAAAGATGTGATTTTAGCAGAGCGAACAAAGTTACTTCCACACTTCCATAGAACCAACAGCTCTATCCTAGAAGTGCAACCAGAGTGCTTCTTGGAAGCAAAGGATGGCTAGATTACATCTTACATATTTTGGACGTGTAGTCAGGAGGGACCAATCCCTGGAGAAGGACATCATGTTTGGGAGAGTGGCAGGTCAATGAAAAAAAGGAAGCCCCTCAAGTAGATAGATTGATACAGTGTGCAACAATGGGCTTAAACATAAAAGAGATCCTGTGCCTGGCACAGAATCGGGGAGTGTTTCATCCTTTTGTACACCAGGTCACTATGAGTTGGACCTGACTGGAAAGCACCTACCAACAACAACAACAACAACATGAAATGAAACTAAAGTTTTAATTTTTCAAGATAAAGCCCCTGTGGAACCTTTCCTCACTGTTTGCTGAGATATGTTGCCCCCATTTTAAGAGGATACCTGTGAGTAGCAATCAGCCCTGAATACTGAGGTCCTCTTGTACCTCATTTATTTTTTAGTCCCATAACCAGGTAGGTCACTTAGGCTTGGTTTTACAGGTGGGAAAACAGGCCCAGAGGACACCCTTGTGAGCATATAGTCCAGTGTTTCAGCCAGGTCACCCTGGTTCACATAAACCAGCTATGCCCATGAGCAGATTCCCAGAAGACTGATAAATATTGGATAAAGCAGGGAAGTGATGATGGCTAAGTCCATCAAGTACCACCTATCTGTCCACTTGGAGAAGAGGAGGAATCCTCACACAGGTGGGCCTGTGGGGCCTCCCAGCCTCCGTCACATCACTGGATGCTCTGGTGGTCCCCTAGGAGCCCCTCCATCTCCCTATCAAAGGCTCTTCCTCCAGTTCTGCTCAAAGCTTTGGGGTCTTTTCAGCAAATAAGACCTCTTCTGACCCTCCCCAAAGTGTCACTTTTCCTCCACCCTCTGCAATGAATCTGCTGTGTCTTCTCCCCCCAACTCACCTTACCTCCATCTTCTGCCAGGCAGTTGGCACCAGCTTTTAGCCCCATGGGGAAGAACCCAGCATGCTGGCTGTAGCCAAAGACATGGCTCTGCCTTTCATGGTCTAACCCAGAAAAGCCAAGGGAGGAAAGCATATCAGGCAGGAAGAGGGAAGTGGTAGCCCCATTTGCCAAAAGTGGGGAGCAAGTGGTTGGCGAATAGAAGGGTCCAAGGCAGATCACCACTTCTGTTTTAATATGGATTTGAGGTGGAATCTGAAATTAATTCAGGGAATTTGGGAGGGGGGCATTAAGCAGAAAAATAGAAGTCAACCCTTTTTACAGATGAACCAATGAAACTTCACAGAGTCAGTGATTTTTCTAAGGTCGCATTACAAATTAGAGCCAAGAAAATGGTCTCAGTGACCCTAAAGATCCATGGATTGGGGCCAGGGTGGTGGTGCCTGCCTATAATCCCAGCGCTCATGAGGAGTGGCCAGCCTGATCTACATAGTGAGTTCTAGGCCAGCCTGGGCTACACAGTAAGACTCTATCCCTACCCCCTCAACCTCCCCCCAAAAATAGAAAAAATAATCCATGGATTTAACACATGCTTCTCACCTGAATATATCCACATCTGTCAAGGAACTAAATTCCTACATGCCCCAGAAGTGTCATGGGAGTGGTAAGACTGAGTCTGGTTAATTTTGTATAGAATTACCTCAAGTAAAACTTCATCAAGAATTCAAAGAAAGCCATGCATCCTTATTCCTGACCTCCACATTTTTCTGTCAGATCTCCTAAGAGAATAGGTATCTCTCGAAAGTTCCTTCCAAAATTGGATGAGGCAAGGAAGCAAAAATGAAGGGAGTCTTATAGGTGTGTGGACTCCTGGGCAGTTATTGCTAAACAATTAAATTGTGGGCATTGAGGCAGACAAAATAGAGTGTGACTCCACAACTTACTTGCTGTGTGACTGTGAGCAGACATGCTAACCTCTGTTGAGCCTTAGTTACCTCATCTATAAAATGTAGACTAGAACAGCCACCTCCCAGTGCTGTTGTGGTTTAAAGCAGCTAATGCATGCTGCTCCCCACATACCTGTCAGCTTGTCATACTGTAGGGGCCTGCGTGTTGCTGTGATGCTGAAAGCATGGTATTATCGATACCATAGGGTCACTCATGGTGGACAGATTTCAACTGAGCTTCCAGACTAAGATAGCCTAGGGAGAAGGACCTGGCAGCCCACTCCCAAGACAATTAGCCATTGAAAATGCTATAAATAACAGAAAAGCACTATCAAATACAGTGCCAAAAAGTGAGCACCCCTACACTGGAAGCCTTCAGCTGTAGCACTGTGGCGACTAATCCTGTCAGATCTCAGAAGCTAAGCAGGGTCAGGCCTGGTTAGTACTTGGATAGGAGACTGCCTGGGAACACCAGGTGCTGTAGGCTTGGGAGAAGGACCCAGCAACCCACTCCCCAAAATCAATCCACCATTGAAAACCCTATGAATAGCAGAGAAGCACTGACTATAGTGTTTCCCCTGTTGCATGTAGGGTCGCTATGAGTCGGACACCAACTTGATGTCACCCAACAACATTGGAAGGCATTCAAGAAACCACTGAGAAAGAGTTGCATTCTTAGAGTTGACCTTAATGACGGGAATGGAGTAAAGTCTCTGGGACCCCCTTTTTCTGATGTGGCACAACTCAAAATGAGAAAAAACACAGTAACTACAAACCTGGGATTTAGCTCAGTGGGTAGAGCGCTGCGCTGAGTCTCCGAGTTCAATTCCCAGCACCGCAAAAATGGGAGAAGGGCCTGGCAATCCACTCCCAAGGCAATCCCGAAGCACTCAGCCATTGAAAACCCTGAGGGTCACTATGAGTCGAATACCGACTCGACGGCACACAACAACAACAACTACAAACCTAAGAAGATCTTACGCCTGGCACAGTGGTGAAGAGTGTTTCATTCTGCTATATTTAGGGTCCTTATGAGTTGGATCCTACTGAATGGCACCCAACAACAATACATGCTAAGCGCAAGTGTCAGGCCCCACATTCCATTTCCAAATAGCCTCAACTCTAAAGCAGCTCCCACCAATCCATCAGCACCTCCTGAGGAGGAGGCAGGGGCTCTGGGCCCCAGCCAGGTGTCACATGCCTGCCTTAAGGCCAGGAAACGAGGCGCCTGGGTGAAACCGCATTCCAAAGTTTGACTGCTATTCAAACAGGAACATTGCAGCCAGGTAGAGAGGCAGGTCTGGCACAGCGTGGAGCCTGTGGGAAGAGACACCAGGCTCCAGCGTTTCACTGGGGCTCAGGCTGCTTTCAAAGAAAGAACCTTGGGCTGGTGTCAAGAGCCCTGGTCTGTGTGTTCATTTTTGCCACTATCTCCTACGTGCCTGTTTCTTTATCTGTAACAGTGGTTCTGAAAGTGTGGTCCAAGCACCCCTGGGGGAGATCCTGAGATAGAAACTGCTTTCATGTGAATACTAAGCTGTTCTTTGTTCTTTTCATGCTTAATCTCTCACTGGTGTGCAATGGAGTTTTCCACAGGCTACATGATGTTCTGACATCATCAGTACTCTGGTGGATGATAGAATGTGTTTGTGTTTTTTTCTTATTTTCTCAGTTTTAATTTCTAATATGATAAACCTCAATAAATAGAACCTATATAAACTAAAGCTCTTTTGGCTCAGCAATGATTTTTACATGCTTAAAGGGGCCCTGGGCTGGGATTTAGCTCAGTTGGTATAGCACTGCTCTGCAGTCTGTGAGGTCCCAGGTTGGATCCCCAGCACCGCAAACATGGGAGAAGGATGTGGCAATCCACTCCTGAGGCAATCCACTCCTGAGGCAATCCCCAAAAAATCAGCCATTGAAAACTCTATGAGGGTTGCTGTGAGTGGGAAACGACTCGACGGCACCTAACAAAAACAACAATGGGGCCCTGGAGCCAGGTACAGTGGTGCACATCTCCAATGCCAGACTCAGGAGGCTGAGGCAAGAGGATCACGAGTTTAAGGCCAGAGGCAGCCTGTACAACTTAGGGCAAACCTGTCTTAAGATAAAACTAAAGAAGCAACTAGGAGTGCAGCTCTATGGTAGAGCACTTGCCTAATGTGTGAGGGCCTGGGTTCAACCCCCTCCTTGACACCCACCCCCACCCCTGCCCCAGTACTAAAAATAAAGGGAAAGCCTGGGATCAAGCAGGTGCTCTGAAGAGGCCTTACTCGCTGCCCCATGGACAAGCAATGAACCTGGTACAAGCTGACATTCTGCCTCTGCTGCTGTAAGCTGCCACCTCTTGTAATCAGGGTCCCATTTCCTTCCACTTCTGGAATGCTCCCCGGTCAAGCAGACCTGAGGCTGGGAGTATAGCTCAGTCATACAGCACTTGCCTAGGACGTGTGAGGGCCTGGGTTCAAATTCCAGCACTGAATGTGAAAAGAAAAAGAAAAAAAAGTGAAAAAAACACTCGAGACTGAGCCATGCTGAGACCTTGGTGGAGCTGCTGCTGAGTGGTGCCGTGAGTGGAACCCAGACGATTCTTCCAGCAGCCCAGCAGAACATCAGGGAAAGACAGGGGCAGTGGCTGGCCAGGGGGCCCAGGGCCTAAGGATACCACTAGAGCCTTGCACGTCGCTCATTCCACTTGGTGGGTCATGTCCAAAATCCCCCTAAGCTCCTGGTTTTCTGACAGATGAGGATTCTGTAGTCAAGTCCCTACCGACCAACATACCCTTGAAGGCACCCAAGCCTCAGGCCTGCCCTGCACTCAGCCTTCCTTCCCTTGCCAAATTTGCAAGCCTTGTCCTTCTTCTAGCTTCCCCTGTCATCTAGAAGCACCACCAAATAGAAATAAAAGGTGAGCTGCCTGTGAGATTTAGAATTTTCTAGTAGTTGCAGTTTAAGAAACTGGTAAAATTAATTTTAACAACATTTTATTTAACCCTAATTATCTGAAATACTACCATTCCAACACGTAATCAATACAAGCAATTAAAATGAGATATTCCACAGATTTTTTTATATTAAATCTTTAAATCCAGTGTGTATTTTAGACTTTGTGTACATCTCAATTTGGACATGACATTTTCACTGCAAAAACTTGATCTGAATATAGATATTATAAAATTTATACTTGAAAAAGTAGATTCACATACACCCAAGTTGTTCCAAGCATATTTAAAAGTGTTCCAATAACTGAATCAAGTATTTACATAATAACTTTTACATTTAAATTCAGTAAAATTTAAAAGTTAGTTTCATGGTTGCAGTAGTCACATTGCAAGAGTTTAATATCCACATATGACTAGTGACTGACAACACATTGCAAAGCCCAGAGCTACAATATGGTCTCCTCAAACTGTGGTCACTCTTTGTAATTAGCTGTATTTTTAACATTGAAATAAATGTGAGAAGGTAACAAATGTTCATTATTCAAAATTCAAACATTATAGAAATGTAAGAATTAGAACACAATGAATCCTGTATTCCCACTCCTCATATAGACAACTTCTGTCAAGAATGTGGCACATATTTTTCCCATTTTCTCTCTATATATATTCTTATATTCCTTATCATTAATAATAATTTTATAAAACAAGATAATTCTGTTTATTCTTTTCTTTGATTAAATACACAGATATCATACAGCCCTAGGGGGATGAACAGATTGATAAGGTTTTCTTTTAAGACCCACACTCAAGTGTGGAAAGAAAACAACATAATATAGAGTTATAAGCACTTTGAAGAAGAGTAAGGAAAAAGGTTGGGGAGTGACTTGGGGGCTACCTTGGAGAAGGCAGTGAGCCTCTCTAAAGAGGTGACAATTGAGCTGAAAGCCTTCATGACTTGTTGCTTCCCCCAAAGACCCCACTCTTAATACCACCACGGTGGGGATTAAGTTTCAACACAGGAATTTGGAGGCGACATGTTCAGACCACAGCAAGTACATGATGAAAAGTAGGCTCTCCTTTCTACTCTAGGCACCAAGGTCCTCTCCCCAGAAGCAGACAGGCACCATTTTCCTATGACTTCTCAAGATAATTGCTGTGGTCTTGTTGTGTCCCCCAAGGCCTTTGGGAAGGAATGCCTGCTGTCATTTGTCTCCCTCACTGTATCTTGGAGAGGCTTCCCATCACTGCAGGATCATACCACAATCCATGTAACCACAATCCATGTAACCACCATGTAACCAATCATACCACAATCCATGTAACCAGGCCCCGTTGAAGGACACATGGGTTACGTCTCTGTTTTTTGTGACTTACAAACCATGCTGCAGTGAGATGCCTGTGCAGAGGTCCTCCCATAGATAGGGGAGTATACATCTGTATCCTGCAGAATTCCCCCATGGGGGGGTGCATAATTTATTTAGCTAACCCACTAAAAATCATGTAGGGGATTTCCATTTTTCTGTGTAGCAAAAATGCTGTAATAAATAGCCTTTTACATATCTCTCCTGGATTAATTCCCTACAAAGAAACTGCTACATCAAAATGTAACTGAATCTTAAATTTTCACTGAAGATTTTGCACCAACTTACATGTTTCCCAACTTAAGTTTAAGCCTGCCTCTTTCCCTGCAGCAATGGCTTATTATAAAAACTCCTTGAGGGCTGGGGCTATAGCTCAGGGGGAGAGCATGTGTTTGCTCAGCCTGCGCCAGGCCCTGGGTTCAATCCCGAGCATAAATAAAATATAAAAAAATGAAAATTTTGTGATTTTTTGACAATCTAATAGTGAAAAATACTATCTTGCTGTTAAGTTTTAATTAACGTTTAACTATTCATGTAATTGTCTGTTTTATTTATGCTTTAAAATTATTTGCATTTCTTTTGTCTGCCTCTCCAGCTATCCTTTACCCAGTTCTTTTCCCATTGATTTGTAGGTCTGTTTTTTATTGAGTGGGAAAACTTTAAACACATATATTCAGTAAAATAGTTCTTTATTACATCTATCTATCTGTCTTCTAATTGTGTCCTAGATGGCCTTGGAAAGTCTAGACCCAGGGTAAGAGTATTAAATTTTTAATTTCTTTCATGTTGGGCCAGGAGTGGTGGCTCATGCCTGTAATCCCAGCAACTCCAGAGGCAGAGGCAGGAGGATCACAAGTTCGAGGCCAGAGGCAGCCTGTGTAATTTAGACAGACTGTCTCAAAATCAAGAGTAAAACATGGGCCCTGGGGTTCAGCTCAGGGGTAAAAATGCCTGCAAAGCATGTGTGAGGCCCTGGGTTCAACCCCATAGGGCTGCCAAAAAAAAAAAAAATTCTAACACTTTTCTCTCTCTTACATTTAAGTTTGTGATCTATCTGGAATTTATTTTGATAGAAAGAATAAGGAAGCAGTACATTTTTAGCAGAATGGTTTGTTATTTAACCCAACACCACTTACTGAATAACCCCTTCTCCCACTGACTTGAGGCAAGTTTTGAGAGGCCCTGCCAGGATTCCATTACAGCAGCAAAGGTGGAGTCTTGAACCCGACAAACTGCACTTACTGCAGCAGTGGATGGTGCCACTTTAAGAGGCACCACCCTCTTTCATAGGACATGTGCGCGTACGTTCACCTGTTGGCACTCCCTTCCCTCTCCGTGTGTGTTTAGTTCTCCATTCTGTGGGAGCAGCAGCATCTAAGGCCCTCAATGCTCCGCCTCTCTGGTGCTACATACCACCTGCCTAAGGTCCTGTTTGGCAGCTACAGATAAATCTCTTAATTAAAAGATCATTTCAGAAAGGAGCACAGGGAGTAACATAGGAAAAGCAATACATACAACTACATTAATTTTGAACCAAAACTTAAAGGAAAAGGAGTCTGTAGGCATCAGTAAGAGAGGCTGCTAGACATAAAGTGCCCAGAGTGGAAAGCCAGAGGCCTGGTCTCTTGTTCCAGTTCTATGGCGTTTGACCAGGCTTGTCTCCCTCTGTGCGTTCCCTTTCTCATCTATCCAACACAGATGTTATGCCAGAAAACCCTGAGGTTCCTTCAGCTGTAGTAACACTTTAGGTTCTAGAAGTGCCTCCGGCCTCCTCACAAGGCTTTTGCCTCACTTCCCAGGAATCTTTGCTGAGATTCTCCACAAGACTCTCACGCCCTGAGGGTTTCTTGACTTTGCTTTGCCTTTTCATGTCAGGACTCTGGAATGAAGTCTGTCTTTTGTGTTGTCACTATTTTCAAAAGTTGTGAAACTAGCAGTCTCCCACTTTCCTGGGTCGTTTCCTTTGGAAGCAGCAGTGCATTAGGATGGCCATCCTAACCTTGCTGAGTTCTCATTTCAGCCAAGACATTAGCCACTGTGCAACACCCAACAGCTGTGCCAGAGAGCATCTGACTCTTGGGGAAACAAGTGCTGAGTTTCTCTCTTGATATGGAAACAGGCCACTTCTGAAGCAGGCTGAGAGACCAGGCAACGGGTGTAGAATGGAGAAAATCCACATTTCAGTTTTGTTTTGTCCACCCTGAAATAATCAAATCAGGAAATTTTCAAAGCAGTTATTTAAGAAGACATTTTGTGAGTTTGGAGAATGGGAAAATGTATTGTCTTTTCTTTAAGTGATAAGTACTATTTTCTAGATGTCCAGAAGAATGCATTTAATATAGAAGGCAAACCATAATTAGAAACCCAGAGCCTGCCTTTGACAAGTCTTAGCTAAGACTTTGTTTAAGCAGTGGGCTGCACAGATACAGATGGGACTGTGGAGGAGGCATGGAGATCATTAAATACTGTGAATGCTGATGTGTATGTTTCCAAGCAAGTGAAGATGCCCTTCAAATGTATTTGTTAGAACTTCCTATTTACAGATTGGATAGAAAAGTAAAAGAAAAATGAAAAGAACTGAACCTAAATGTTCAGAACTCTTGATAGTAATAACCCAATAGTATATTCTGGCTGTCCAAGAAGCTTCTGAACCCCATATTTGCGGATATAGCAATTTAACACTCAAAGACCCAATTGCTCTTCATTTGGATTGCACAGAAAAGGCCTGGAAAGACTCCTTTCAAATGCCAGCAGTGTTTCCTTCTGGGAGGATGAGGGTGAGCAAGATGCAGGAGAATGGGAATTTTCTATTTTACTTCACCTTCTATGTGTGTGTTTTTTTTAAAAATATTATGTACTCCCTTCAAATGTTTAAAAAAATATTTCTAAAAGATCTCATTGAGTCATTAGAATCCATGCACTGGATGGAGGATTTGGCTGGAAATGATTGTCTTGAATTCTTTGCCCCAAGCTTCTGCTCTCTGCTGAAGCCCACACCTGTGGAACTGTCTCACTGGCTCTTCCGCCCTTTTTCTGCAGGGATGCTTGGTAGATGAAGTCATTTTGCTGACCTATCCTTTAGCTTACAGTGTGAAGGGGAAGCCAGAAGGTCAGTGAAGAGGATAGCTCTTGTGGGCTGGGCAGGGGGTGTTAGAAGCCAGAGTTCCAAAGCCAACCAGGGAGCTCATAACTCCAGACACCCACACCTTTGCTACAATTCTCCATTTTTCATCTTGGACTAGGCTCTATAAATGGAAGTACTTTCCAGGCAGAAAACTCCACCTTGTAGAACAAGGCAGGCCCACCTGGCAGGAGGACTGTGGAAGTGGCTGCCAGTACGTAGGAACCCAGCTGGGAGGGAGAGGGGCCATAAGGGAAAAAGGGCAACCAGACTGTACTAAAGAGAGGGCCTCCCCAGACAGGAAGCCAGAGAGACTCAGGGAGCAGGAGATTTTTAAATAGAAATGCACCAGCGTGGATCACCGACAGAAGTTTACAAAATAAATCTTTCACTTTGGACCCCAATGACTATGGGCAACGGAGCAGTATTCTTGAGGACCCCAATTGCCGAGAGAATGGATGTTGATATTATTTTCAGTACATTAAATCTCTTCTCAAAATTCTAGGCCTGGGTAAAAATTTGGTGTCCTTGAAACTTTTCACTTGCTGGGAGGGGTGGAGACAGCAGCAAATGGTGTAAATCTCAAATAATTAACCTATGTCTTTCTTCTAGCCCCCAAATAAAAGCAACATCAGCTCTCATGCCAGGAATGCCTTCAGATGTTTCCAGCACATGCATTTTTCCTGCACAAACATACACAGCATTCTCATCTGGGTTAGACTTTCCCATGCTTATGCTGCATTAGCAACCCTGCTTCTTATCTGAGTCTAACTCTTATTCCTTCCCACACTTCCACATCTTCAGCCTCAAATCCCATATCCAACTATCAAGCCTTAATATTTTAGATAACTCTCTACCTTGATATCCAGTCCTTCAGTATCCAGTCCTTCAGATAGTATATAGAAATTTTCTATATACTATCTGCCCCTACACATGCACAACCTCCCTGTTTTCAACATCCCCCACCAGAGTGGTATATTTATTACAATTGATAAGCCCATATTGACACATCATTATCAGATCATCACCAAATAGTTCACATTAGAGCTCAGTTCTGGTGTCATCCATTCTATTCTATTTGGACAAATGTATAATACTTGTATTCACCATGACAGTATCAGAAAGAATACCAGAGGTGCCAAAAAACTGTACCCACCGCCCCCCCCCCCTTTTTTTTTTTTTTTTGCAGTACTGGGGGTTGAACCCAGGGCCTTGCACCTGCATGTTTTGCAAGTGCTGGACCACTGAGCTGTGCCCCCAGCCCATTTTTTATTTTACTTTTTGAGACAGAGCCTCGCTAAATTACGCAGACTACCTCTGGTCTCGAACTTGAGATCCTCCTGCCTCTGCCTCCCAAGCCGCTGGGATTACAGGTGTGCGCCACCATGCCCACTTAAAACTATACCCACTTTTTAAGAGATATTATCTATGTATTATCTTTCAAAGTTGAATTGAAATATGGTGGTAACCACTTTGAGCACCTCTTGTAATTGCAGATGTCAAACATGACTTGTATTCATCTTTTGTTATCAGTATATATCAAGTATTACAATGTGTGTATATATTTTTTGGCACCCTCTGTAGCTCCATTGTCCTAAAAATCCTGTTCTCTGAATGTTCATCCTTCTATCTTTCTCACCTAAGCCCTGGAAACCATTCATCTTTTTACTGTCTCCTTGTTGTTGTTGTTGTTGTTAGGTGCCGTCGAGTCGTTATCCAACTCATAGCGACCCTCATAGGGTTTTCAATGGCTAACTATTTCGGGATTGCCTTGGGAGTGGATTGCCAGGTCCTTCTCCCATTTTTGCAGTGCTGGGAATTGAACTCGGGACCTCAGAGACTGTAGCGCAGCGCTCTACCCACTGAGCCAAATCCCAGCCCCACTGTCTCCTTAGTTTTGCCTTTTCTAAAAAGTCATATTGTTGGAATCATTATACTATATAACTTTTTCATGCTGGCTTCTTAGACTTAGTAATATAAATTTAAGTTTCTCTGTGTCTTTTCGTGGGTTGACAGTTCTTTTTAGCTACTTTTAGCATCCACTCTCTGGATGTACCACAGTTTGTCAGTTCACCAACTGAAGGGCATCAATGGATGTATCCAAGTTTGGGCAATTATGAATAAAGCTGCTATAAACATCTATGTGCTGGTTTTTATAAGTGTTCAACTCCTTTGGATAAATGACATGGAGCATGATTGCTGGGTCATACACTAAGAGAATGTTCATTTTCCTAAGAAAATGTCAAACTGTCTTCCAAAGTGGCTGTGCCATTTTGCATTCCCACTAGCAAAGAATATGAATCACTGCACTTCCACATCCTCTGCTACCATCTGGTATTGTCAGTGGTCTAGATTTTTGCCCTTCTAAAATAGGTGTGTAGTGGTATCTCATTGTTATTTTAATCTGTAGTTCACTAATGGCATATAATGGCATAATGTTGAGCATCTTTTCATAAGCCTATTTATCATTTAAATATTTTCTTTGATGAAATGTCTGTTAAGGTTTTAGGTCCATTTTATAATTGTTTTCTTACTGCTCAGTTTTAAGAGGAGACAAACACACACACACACACACACACACACACACACACATCTGTTCTTTATCAGGTACGTGTTTTGCAAATATTTTCTCCTTCTCTATGGCTTATATTTTCATTCTCTTAACAGTGTCTTTCTCAGAACAGATTTTTTTTCTGTACTGGGGATTGAATCCAGGAGCTTGCATATGCTAGTCAAGTGCTCTACCACTGAGCTGCACTCCACGACTCATTTTTATTTTTATTTTGAGACAGGGTCTCACTGAGTTGTGCGGGCTGCCTCTGGCCTTGAATTTGTGATCCTCCTTCCTCTACCTCCCAAGCAGCAGGGACTACAGGTATGTGCCATGGTGGCTGGCTAAGAGCAGAAATTTTTAATTTTAGTAAAGCCCAGCTTTTCAAATCTTTCATCCTCAATATCCTTTTAAAACTTGAATCTGAGGTTACAACCTGCTATTTCAACAACCTATTCAGAAACAAAGACTGAGGCTGTAAGCACAGGGCTTCTGACTGCATCGTCGTGGTCATTGTTGTTGTTGGTAGGTGCTGTGGAGTTGGGGACAACCCTCCTAGGTTTTCAGTGGCTGATTGTTTTAGGATTGCTTCGGGAGTGGATTGCCAAATCCTGCTCCTGTTTTTATGGTGCTGGGGATCGAACTGAGGGCCTCTGAGAGTGGGGAGCAGCACTCTACCAACTGAGCTAAACAGTACCAGAGTCATCAAACCGATGACACTGACCATCCTTTTTCCTAGCTTTCAGTAGTCTTGGGGTTTGGTTTTGTTTTTCAAAGATGGTCTCTGATATAACCACAACAAGTCTTTCTGTAGAACACCTACATCTGACTTCTGCCCCTTCAGGGAAAAAAGGAAAAACTGAACTACCCCCTTATGTACTGCATTACTTCTGTGCAACACTTAAGTGTGGACATGGACTCAGACCTAGCCTTTCTCTGCCTGAGGGTGTTGGGAGAAAATTAGCCTTTTGTTATGAAAAACTGGTGCTCAAATCTAATCTGTCCTCCCAAGTTCCCACTCCCATTACTACCCTCTCTCTCTGTCACATCATATACATGGAATAATTTAACCATAGCTTGAACATTAACTACAAAATATCAGAATGAGCAAGGTCTTCAGCTCCCTCTCCCCCCACTTCAGCATCACTGCCATGGATGACCAGCCTTATACTACATTATATTATATTAGTTCATAAAACCAGTAGTATCTTACCCTGGATGGATATAAAGTAAATAATGGTTTTCCCCCTCCTTTTGAGTCTCTTTCTCAGGAAAGATGAACTGATTAAAAAATAATAGTTACCATCTGGTAAATATCTTAGATCTGTGCTTTGAAGTTGAGGTAATAAGTCTTTTGAACAAACTGTGAAATAAAAGACAAGGGGCAAATTCAAGAGGACTTTTGCACAAATTCTTTTTTATCATTTCATGACATGGTTTTCACATCAGATATTTAACAGCCAATCAATCTGATTATACTACCATTAGTCCCACTTTTAAATTTGATTAGCCACTTTGGTCTTGTTTCTGACAAAGATTAATTTTAGGTTTCTCTCATTAGGATTAAATGTTAACCAAAATGTAGTACATGAAAAGTGTTATTAACATTATCACAACAACCTATGTTCCCTCCCCATAAAGGCATATAGCACATTTGCCTACAATGTGCAATTGAAACCCTTTTCTTTCTAAGCCTTAAAAAAAAAAAAAAAAGCAAAATACATGGATACTGAATACAAATGGAACATTCTGTCAAGAGATTTTTTTGCAAATGCTGCTCAAATTTATCTCCGTTGGATTAAGTTTAACTGGCTCAGGTCCACATAGTTGACAAAGAGAGGGTGTCAAACTCCTTTAAGAAACAATAACTTCAGAAATATCCTTTGGAAGCCCTCACACTTCTGTTTGAACAGTCAAATACCCTTCATGAATTAGCAATGAGATTTGACAGAACGGATTTTCCTTGGGAATTATATGAGATGTACTATTTTTAACCGGAAACTTAAAAAGTGAGATGAGATCAATGTTTTAAATTAAGTCTGCCTAAGCCCTCAAGAGAAAGTTCTTTTCAAAGAAACCAATGAAACTGCAATGAGGAGGAACAGACTGGGGAAATCATGGCTGAAATTCTTCACAGACACTAGGTGCCCTGTTATTCCTCTTTACCATGAAGTCTTCTTAACTGTGTGACTGTTTAAGAAAAGGAAAGAAAAGACAACCACCACCTTCCATGAGATCAGTCCAAGACTCGAGGAAGTCCCCAGTGGATTGCACTGAAGCTAACCCTAGCATTTATATTCTGAACCAGTTCTGGGAATGGACTTTCAAAGGCAAAGCTTGGGGCTTTGTTTGATTGAAAAATGAGTTGGAAACAAGCTTCAATTTACACTTTAGAAAATGAAAGAACATATCAAAAAAAATTAAAATATTACATCCCAGGAACCTAGAAATAATAACTGCTAACACTTCTAATACTGTAGGTGTTTCCAAACAATATTTTTGAGGGAGATGGATCCTGTTTGTGTCTTTGTATATATATATATATATATGTGTGTGTGTGTGTACACATATGTGTGTGTACAATTTTGTGGTTTGCTTTGTTTTTTGAGACAGGGTCTTGCTTTGTAGCCCAGGCTGGCCTCAAACTCATGATCCTCCTGCTTCCATCTCTCAAGTGCTAGGATCAGAGGTATGTGCCACCATGACTGGCTTTTTTTTTTTTTTTTTTTGGCAGTACTCAGTGTTGAATCCAGGGCCTGTGCATGCTAGGCAAATACTCCACCACTGAGCTGCACAGCTAGCTTCTTTTTCATTGTGTTTGTTTGTTTATTCATTTTTGTTTTTTGTTTCTGTAATTTTGAGACAAGGTCTCACTAACTTGTACAAGCTGCCTCTAGCCTCGAACTTGCAATCCTCCTGCCTTAGCCTCCCAAGTCATTGGGATTATAGGTGTGCACCCCCATGCCTGGCCTATGCTTGGTTTATATACATAATTTTTTAAAACAAAGTTTGGACCCTCAGCCAGTTGTGGCACATATCTGAAAGCTCTGCACTCAAGAGGCAGAGTCAGGGAGGATGGCAAGTTTGAGGCCAAACTGACCTACGTAGTGAGACCCCATCTCAAAAAAACAAAGGCTAGTCTAATCCAAGTGACTCAGGAGGCTGAGGCAGGAGGATTGTGAGTTCAAGGCCAGAGGCAGCCTATGTAACTTAGTGAGAACCTGTCTCAAAATAATAAAAGATGGGCTGGAGGTACAGCCCAGTGTTAGGGCACATGCAAAGTATATGTGAGGCCCTGGTTTCAATCCCCATAATGATTTTTTTTTTTAAGGAAAGAGGGGTGAGGGGCTGAGAGTGTAGCTCAGTGGTAGAACACTTGCCCAACATGTGCAAGGCCCTGGGTTCAATCCCCAGAAACACCAGGAAAAAAAAATACAGAAGAAGAAAGAAACAAACAGAATCTACCACATATAAATTTTACAATTGGTATTCAGTCAAGGGCTATCCCTATAGGGCAAGCTAAGTGGCTGATGCCTTCCCCCTCTACAATGATGGATGTCAACAAATATCACAAAGCTGCAGGTGGAAAAATGGCCTTGACCTTTCTCTTCCTTACACAAACCCTGATGGGATGAAGTGAGTGCAAGAGTTAGTGTTCAAACGTGGATATTAAAGATGCTGTGGTGCCCATCAGCTCACAATAGAGAATGAGAAACTTGCTATATTTAATTAAGAAAATCCTACAGTTCACAGGAATGGCAAGGTCTAGCCCTGGGGAAGGTAATTGTGGAAACTACTGGCTGATACAGAAGGAAATGACCACACCTAGCAAAGTCCTCTTGTGTCCACTGTGAGTCTGACTGACTGGAGAAAGAAAGAGAACCATTTTGAGCATCACTCACTGAGCACTGGCAGTGAGACAGGCATTTTATTGACATCATTCCCTCCATTCCTTATGACAACTGTGGAAAGTAAGTATGTAGATAGCCTTATTTCACCGTTAATGAAACTGACTTTCAGAGACCAAGTCATCAGCACGTAAGTAGCAGAGCCATGATTTAAATCCATCTTTCTCCCCAACTCTCCCCTATTCCATATCACCAGAGCTGGATTCTCTCATCTCCTGAGTTAGGCAAAAAGTAATTCCAAGTATCTTGAGAGCCTCACAATCCAACACTTCACCTAGTCATTCAGTGACCACTAAGCACCTACTATGTGCCAGACACTATTCTAGACATTAGCTACACAGCAGCGAACAACAACAACAAAAACAAATACCCATGGTTCACAGCTAGGGATGCAACTTAGTGGCAGAGCACTTGCCTGGCATGTACAAAGCCCTGGGTTTGATCCCCAGCAGTGAGGGGGAAAAAATGCCCATGGTTTACATTGCAGATGTGTGTGCATGTGTGTGTGTGTGTGTGTGTGTGTGTGTGTTGCTGATAAAGACAGGTAGGGGGAAAAGGGATAGAGAATAACAGAAATGGATTGTATATCAGTTTCCTGCCTGCAGTGGTAGCCCTGTGGCATCCGATCCTGTCAGATCTCGGAAGCTAAGCAGGGTCAGGCCTGGTTAGTACCTGGATGGGAGACCGCCTGGGAACACCAGAAGCTGTAGGCTTGGGAGAAGGACCTGGCAACCCCCTCCCAAAAATCAATCTGCCATTGAAAACCCTATGAACAGCAAAGAAGCACTGACAATAGTGTTTCCCCTGTTGTACAGAGCGTCGCTATGAGTCGGATACTGACTCGATGGCACCTAACAACAACAACATCAGTTTCCTGGGGCTGCCATACCAAATTATCATAGATACAGCGACTTAACAGAAATTTATTTTCTCACAGACCTAGAGGTCAGAAGTCCAAAATCAAAGGGTTGGTAGGGTATGCTCCTCCCACAGGCTCTAGGAAAAAATCTTTGTGCCCCTCTTCAGCATCAAAGGGCTGCCAGGTTTCCTTGCACCCGCATCTTGTAGCTGGCATCGCTTCAATCTCTGTCTCCATCTTCACATGGGTTCTCTTCTAGCTAGCTCTCTCTGTCATTCTCTTCTAAGAGTACTTGTCATTTGATTGAGGGACCACCCAAATAATCCAGGGTAAACTTCTCTTAAAATCCTTAACTTGATTATACCTTCAAAGACTTTTTTTCCAAATAAGGTCACATTCCCAGGTCCTGGAGATTTAGGATGTGGATATATTGGAGGGCATTCAACACAATGCAGGCTACTGTTGCTGTTCCTCTTGAGGTGATCAGGAAAGCCCTTCCTAATTAAAGAACATTTGAGCAGAGACCAGAATAAAGTGAAAAGCAGATGATTACGCCTCAAATAATTAGGAAGTCCAAGGGCCCCGAGTTGGAAGTATACAGGGGTGTGTCTGAATAACCGCAAGAAAGCTGGGGGGTTGGAGTAGCATAAACAAGAGAAGAGTAATATAAGAAAAGATAAACTGAGATTGGTGATCTGGTTGTCTTGTATGACAGCATAATGCCCCCTCTCTGAAGGTTACAAGCTGTTTCCGTTGTATGCCCCATCAGAGGCCAAAAATATAATCCTTGGTGGTGTGACCCACATAAGAACAGCACACTGCCAACTTTCTCCAAAATATTTCTAGAATTCTGGCACAGTGAACTATATTATCAAAAGGTAAGTTCCAGTCTACTAACTATACCATATGGTTTCATGTATTAGCTCCTCTGAATTCCTCTGACCCACATTACTGTCTCAGCTAGATAATCTCCTTTTGTTTTTCTAGACACTTTGCCCATAGCTGCCCCACATTCTTCATGATGGGCTATGATGACTTACCACTGGTCTGTCTTCCACCCTCATCTCTACTCTTCTGAAGGGGAAGAAATAATTTGTCTTCATCTCTCCCACATCTACACAGGCACACAAAGGACAAGTAATTAATGCCTGTTGAATGAGTTAATGGTGAAGATTTCATTTTATGCATACTTGGGATGCTACCCAATCACACTCCAAAGAAACTTTTAGTCCTAAAAGGTTTATTTTAACCTAGGAATGTTGTTGTTGTTAGGTGTCATTGAAGTCAGGTCCAACTCATAGCAACCCTACGTACAACAGAAAAAAAACACTCCCAGACACTGTGCCATGTCTGGCACTATTGTCAGTGCTTCTCTGCTATTCATAAGTTTTTTGGTGGTTTCAGGAGTGGGCTGCTGGGTTCTTTTCCATCTTTTGTGGTGCTGGGGATTGACCCAGGGCCTCAGAGGATGGAGAGCAAGCACTCCACCAACTGAGCTAAACCCCAACCCAACCTAGGAACAAGTACAGCTAAAAACACATTTATCTAGAAATTTGGAAATAGAATAAGAGACAGAGCTTTGCTCCCTGTTGTCACAACCAGGGTACTTGGCGGTAGGAAGGCTGGGTTCTAGTTTCTGTCTTCGCCACTAGCTGTGTGACCTCAGGCAAGTCACTTAACCTTCCTAGGATCTGGGTCTGTGAAATTTTTTGAATTTCCTCAGACTTTTATGCTGAAATACTCTCAAAAGCAGAAAAGAATGAATGAGCGACTACTCCAAAAAGCCTGAAAGTCTGGGGGCTGCCCCCCAGAAGCTAGAAATTTATTTAGTTTTTAAAAAGTTTTTAATGCTTTTTAGGAGTTTATTTTTAAATCTATGTTGCATATTTAAGTTTCATATGAATTTTGTATTCTACTCTATAATGTTTTGCTTGTTAAAAAAAATGCGATTTTCTCCAAAACCTTTGAGAGCAATCATTGCTCAGTTTCCCCTGGGTAGGAAGTTCAGGATGACACAGCACCATGGACCCCTGAAAGAGAACCCTCATCTGAGAAGGGAGCTGGACTAACCTCTCCCTTAATAAAAACAATGCCCAGTGGACCATCTGCACACAAAGAAAGCCAGAGTACCTGTAAGCCTAGTTCATTCTGTGTTCCCTTGCTTCCACAGTAACCCAATGCGTCACTCTTCATTGCTCAGATAAGCTGAAACCTTGTGAGACTTTGGAAAACTTTATTAAATGTTAAAGTTAAGCAAGGCTGGGCCTAGTTAGTACTTAGATAGGAGACTACCTGGGAATACTGGATGTTGTAGGCTTGGGAGAAAGACACGGCAGCCCACTCCTGAAACAATAAGCCATTGAAAACCCTATGAATAGCAGAAAAGCACTGACAGTAGTGCTGGGCATGGCACAGTATCAGGGGGTGTTTTGTTCTGTTGTACCTAGGGTTGCTATGAGTCAGACCCAACTTGACTGCACCAGATAACAACAGAGCTGGAGTTTAGCTCAGTTGGTAGAGTGCTTCTCTGTGCTCTCTGAGGCCCTGGGTTCAATCCCCACCATCGCAAAAACTGGAGAAGGACATAGCAGCCCACTCACAAAACAATCCTGAAACAATCAGCCATTGAAAACCCTGCGAGGGCTGCTATGAGTTGGACAGGACTTGACAGCAACAACTAAACATTAAGGAGAGTAAAATGGAAATAAACACAGAGAACAAAAAGAACCAACAGTCTGGTTTGGAGGTGCTGGTCTGATCTGCCCATAGCAGGCTTGTCTGGTCCATTCTCAATGGTGATCCATGGTTAGTCTTCACTATATGCTGAGTTTCATATGGAAACCAACTTAGATGCATCCTCAGCTCCGTCTTGGCAAGTACCAGCTAGTCTTGTAGCTTCCGGGCTTCCATTCCATAGCTTTTCTCCTTACTTCTTTGCCGTAGGTTCATGCCTTCCCTGGGCAAAACTGCCAAGTAGATCCAAGCTCCCATTCAGTGGCCTAGTCCCCTGGTTCTGCCCTAGCCCTCTCCTAAAACCTGTATCCAAGATGGCTGCCTAAACTAGTTCTTACGGAGGTGAAACTGACTGGCAGCTTCACAGTGAATTCTGCCCTTCTGAGCAGGGATCAAAGTCTCAGACTGAAAGTCCTGAGGATGGTGCCCTTTGAGGACTCCCACATACGAAGCCATGGCCTTTGTTACTGTGCCATTATCTCCATGATGTGCCCAACAGACCAGGCTGCCTGAAGAGATGCCACTTTCTGATTTGTACAAAGGTGCCCTGAAGGGTGCGATGGTCTATTCTTTATGGATTGTCTTTCAGGAGTTGGGAAGTTTTGCGGTAATGAGACAGACACCTCCTCTGGTACACATAACCCCTGACAAAGGCGTCCTCCCTCCTCTGACAGCAGGCAGCCTTGTGAACACAGTTTAGCTAGTGGAGGGTAGGCTAAAAATCTGCCCTACCAGGACCTCAGCCTTGGTTGGATCTTTGTGCAAATCAAGAACTGAGCAGTGGGGGCATTTTAGGGGTGAGGGAAAGTTCCCTGGGCCTCTGAAATCCCACCACAGTGGCAGGTGTTTTTTCTGGTCATTAACATAGACTTTGTTCTGGGCACCCCTAGACCAAAATAATGAATTACCCTTGAGTGTCTCCTCCTTGTTACAAAACCCTGTTAGGCAGAAGTTCAGTCTTGTTTTCCCTAGTTGCTTTTACTCCTGGCTCCAAGGCAAGCTTACTTTTATTTCTCTCAACTTCACAATGTTGGCAGAAAATGCTTTTGTCATTCGCCTCTTGTCTGAAGTCTTTTATCTTCTCACTGTTCCCCATTTGTCCTTTTCTTCCTAGAAACTTCTTATCTCTTGCCTTCCCTGAATGCCTTCCCAAAAGGAAGAGAGCCAGCTCTCACCTTTGAGTATTTACTAAAACGTCTCCCTGTCACATGGATGTGCCTCCTTGGGAATAGAAGTGCTTCAGACGGGGAGTTGCTGGCTCACTGGGGACCTAGGGAGACTTCAGGTGCTTCCCTGGGCAAAGGTCACGAGGACTGCTGGCCTAGTATAACTGAGTTTCTGGGGAAAGTCAGGAAGCTCTAGAAAATCATTCTAGAGAGTTCTTTTCACCATTGTGATTGATATCAGGAAAAATTTCTTCAGCAAGGATTTCCATAAAACTCTATCAAATGCAGTTTTGAATTACAAAGGGAGAAGAACATTCCCATATACCTTACCAAACACAACTGAAGAGTTAAGATAATTTAGAAATTTTTGTGAAAGGAGGTTCTCATTTGAGGCAAGACACCTCCTACAATGAAGAGAAAACTTGGTTTCACAGCTTAGGAAGGTCAGCCTAAGCCAAAAGGTAAAAGAAATCCAACATAGCCGGCATGGTGGTGCACACCTATAATCCCAGGGGCTTGGTAGGCGGAGGCAGGAAGATCACAAGTTTAAGACCAGAGGCAGTCTGCATAATTCAGTGAGACCCTGTCTCAAAAAAAATTTTTTTTTAATTTTAAAAAGGCTGAGGGTGCAGCTCAGTGGTCCAGCACTTGCTAAGCATGCAATCTCAAGGCCCTGGGTTCAACCTCCAGGACTGCAAAAAAAAAAAAAAAAAAAAAGAGGAAATCCAACACATCTGAAGATCCAAAAGAAGGGAGGAGTGTCTACCCCTTCAATGAGACAGGGACCTAAAAACCCCAGAAGTCCCCTCGATGCAGACTCACAGTGTCTACAGACTGTAGTGTCTGCAGCCTTTAGCAATGTCTATAGTGTCCAGCCTGCAATGTCCAGAGATATGTTCACTGTTCAGTCACCACATATGCCTGCAGAGTCCACAGTTCTCAGCAATGTCCAGAGCAACCCACAGAAGTCCACCAAAGTCTGAAGTTGTCCAAAATGTTCAGAATTGTTTAGAGATGTTCAGAGATGCCCATAGCCCCCTTGCTGGACCTACATATTTCCTCTAACTATGCAGCTATTCATGGATCTTCACTGCTACACCTGTCTACTTTCTGATTTCTATCTCAGAAAGCATATTTTTCTCCCCCTCTCTCTTTTTATCTATCCACTTCCCTTCTCCTCATGAGGACCTAACTCCTCAGCCTCCTTGCCCATCTTATAAGTTCTCTTCTGGGTCTGTTTCTAAATACTTTTAAAAACATGACAAAGAACCCAGGTTTGCTGCCAACTTCCCAGATCCCTCCCTCAGTGCCACAGTAACACCAAACCCCAGACCTGTGTTACCTGCTAACACTGGGTGCTCTGTTGCTCTAAGATGTTGTTGTTAGGTGCCGTCGAGTCGGTAACCGATTCATAGCGACCCTCTGTACAACAAGGGAAACATTATTGTCAGTGCTTCTCTGCTGTTCATAGGGTTTTCAATGGCAGATGCTCTAAGATACATAATGCTTTATAAAGCATAATAGAGTAAAAAATTCCCTAGTATCTTTAAAATGTAATCTTTATACAATTTATGTAGAATGTTGTTATACTGCCCTTCAATTGTTCTTGGTATGTTACGCTTTATATAATATTTCCATTAAGCTTGACTTCTTAAGTAGAACATCAGAAGGAGAAAAAAAAGAAGTACATTAAAGTGTTAAGATTGGACATTAAAAATCCAGGATCCAAAAAGACTGCACCGAAAGAGGTAAAGGGTAATATTCCTTTCCACTGAACTACTATATTATATAAATCCCATTTGTTTTTCCATACTTGGGTGTTGAACCCAAAGCTTCACACATACTTTGCAAATGCTCTACCGCTAGTTTGTACCTCCAGCCCATTTCTTAATTTTAATACAGCATCTCACTAAATCATGAGTTCAAGCTCTCTTGCCTTGAACTCATGATCCTCCTACCTTAGCCTGCCAAGTCCCTGGGATTACAGAAATGAGTCACTGTGCCTGGCCTAAATCCCATTTTTTAATCTGTAAAAACACATGGTATTCTTTTTGCTAATTATATCAACGTTTTATTTGTTTGTTTATTTATTTTGAGACAAGCTCTCACTCTGTTGCTCAGATTGGCCTCAAACTTGCTATGCATCCCCCTGGCCCTTCACTGGTCTCAAACTATCAATCTTCAGCCTCTGCTTCCTGAATTCTGGGATTACAGGAATGTGCCACCATGCCAAGCCTTATATTAATGTTTTGATCAAATAAATTGTTATTAAAATGTACAAAACACACTTAGTAAAACATTTAGACAGCAGGCAAGATGAATGAACCGAACAATTGGATGAATCTCAACAGTTTAGTGAATAATAACTGAGAAGCTAAAACACAGCCATTAATCAGCCATTAAAAACCCTATGAGGGTTGCTATGAGTCAGACACAACTAGATGGCACCTAACAACAGCAACAATAAAAATACCAGCTGTGGTATCCAATCCTGTCAGATCTCAGAAGCTAAACAGGGTCAGGGTAGGAGATCACCTGGGAACACCAGGTGCTGTAGGATTGGGAGAAGGACCTGGCAACCCAGTCCCAAAAACAATTGGCCAATGAAAACCCTATGAATAGCTGAGAAGAACTAACAATAGTGTTTTGCCTGTTGTACATAAGGTTGCTATGAGTTGGACACCGACTCGACAGCACATAACAATAATGACAACAATAAAAATAAATACTTTTTAGGAATACATGCAATGAAACTCTAAAAAAAAAAAGCAAGGGAATGATAAGCATGATATTCAGGATGAAGATTATCATGGGTGGAGGAAGGTGAGGGTGAGGCGGAAGTGAGGGAACCACCTAGTTAAAAGCAATTATAAAGAGCTCAATTTTGAGTTAGACATGGTTTCACAGACACTGCAGTGTTAAAAATGACTAAATAGACAAGGCAGTAAAGAAAAAGGAAAAAACAGCTGGGCATAGTGGTACGTGCCTGTAATCCTGGCTACTCAGGAGGTAGAGGCAGAGGGATCTTCAATTGGAGGCCAGAAGCAGCCTGCACAACTTAGCAAGATCCTGTCTCAAAATAAAAAATAAAAGGATGAGATTCTGGGGTGCTGCTCAGTCATAGAGCACTTGCCTAGCATGTACAAGGCCCTGGGCCCAACTCCCTAGTACTACAAAAATAAATAAAATAAAATAAAATAAAAATAAAAAATAAAAAGGGGTTGAGGGGTGCACCTCAATGGTAGAGTGCTTGCTTAGCATGCATGAGGCCCTGGGTTCAATCCCAAGTACTAAAAACTAAAATATTGGATTTCTAGACCAACACTTTTTAAGTATCCACTGTTTATAATTTCCTATATATCTTTCCCCATATTTTTCATCTTCATATTTTAATATTCACATTCTGATTCCCCATTTAAAAAGTAATAAATACTCCAGGTTTGGTGGTGCAGGCCTATAATTCCAGCATTCAGGAGGCTGAGGCAAGAGGATCTCAAATTTGAGGCCAGTCAGGGATACATAGTGAGATCCTGTCTCAAAAATAAATAAATAAAGCCAGGTGCCATGCTGCATGCCTGCAAGCCCAGCGACTAGGGACACAGAGGAAGAAGGATTTCAAGTTCAAGGCCTGAGGCAGCCTGCATAATTTAGTGAGACCCTGATTCAAAATAAAATGTAAAAAGTGTGTAGGTAGGTGGAGCCTAGGGGTAGAGCACTTGGAAAGTATGTGTGAGGCCCTGTGTTCAACACTCAAGTACTGCAAAAAATGAAAATAAAAATAAATAAACAAATAGCAATTACCAGCACATATGTACCCATGCTCAGAGAAAATAAGGACCTGTTAAGTGAAATTACTGTGTCAACAGTGGTTGTAGGCTCTTATGTAACTTACAAATAAACAGTAGCATAAAAGTTCTGAAAAGCAGAGTAGAGTTGAATCTAAAGCAAAGAGGCTGAAACTACTAGTAATGGAAACCCATAGCTTCTTCCTAGCTTAGTTCAGGCTGCTTTCTCCTTAGAGCTGCTGGACAGATAAATCTAGAAGCCATCTCTTTTTGACCTGACCTCCTAGAATTAGACTAGGGCGAGGCAGAGGGGCTGGAGAAGACGGAGGGCTCAGATCAAATCATCATCCACTTCTTCATCATCTAGAAAACAAGAGACATCTTAGTGTGCAGAATCTAGCAGATAGAGAAACTGAAATTCCTCTTCTTGAAACTGGGTATAAGAACTTTTGTTAAGTCTAGATCTCCAATGAGAAGAACATACTATTCCTTATTCACCAGGACAAAAGACCTTACTCAGTCCTTTCAAATGTAGATCACAGCTCTCAATCTCCCAACAAGCTACCCTTCTTCCAAAGATCACCCAGCCTGTTCCCCAAACAGTGCACTTCCCCAATCTTACCACATATCTCACATCAAAAATTTGATCTGCATGTGGGAAAATTGGACAGGAAGTGGACGAAAGAGGAAATTGTACCCCAAGAAGTTGTGGATGAGGAATTTACATCATTACCTAATCTAGGCCATTGGAATTCTGGCTCATCCCTACTGTCCCACTTCCAAGAGGATTACTACCATCTCTTCAGTGAGCAATTAGATTTAATTAACTTTTCACTCCACATTTGGATTGTAACAAGTAATGTGCTGGTAAATTATTTTTTAATAGCTTTCTGGGAGAAAAGTGTCTGTAACATAGGTCAATTTCTATGATGTAAATGCTCTCACTATGGGAAATTTCAAGCTACCAATATGATACCACAAGAGACAGAGTTGGGACCTGATATCACAATTAGCTCCCGTGAGGTGAGCTGAGCTGGCTCCCTCACATCATTAACTAAAATTCTTTCCATATAATTTATTATTATTTTGCTGAGTGGCTCTACAATTGGCCAGTATTTTATAGACATGCTTCAGTTCCTTCAAATTTAAAAATGGTAAAATAGGACACACTTCTCTGGATTATGTTGTTGTTGTTAGGTGCCATCAAGTCATGTCCAACTCATTGCGACTCTCATAGGGTTTTCAATGGCTGATTGTCTTGGGAGTGGGTTGCCACATCCTTCTCCCATTTTTGTGGTTCTGGGAATCGAACCTGGGACCTTAAAGACTGCAGAGTGGTGCTCTACCAACTGAGCTAAATCTCAGCCCTGTCTGGATTATAGTAGAAATCAAAGTCCCAGATACTTCAAGTCATGCCAATCTTGCTTCCCTCATCCCCTTTTCTTCCTCTCACATCACATCTTCATTCTTCTTCCTCATTGTGAAGGCACAGTCCTAGCAGGGACCAAAGCCCAGGGAAGTGGCACTTGGAATCTATGAGATTGAGACATGCTCCAATCAATAGTAAGCTGAATTTTGAGAGGACATTTTTTCATACAAAGATATTGGCAGGAGCCAGGTGTGGTGAAACATGCCTGTAATCCCAGTACTTGAGAGACCAAGATAGGAGGATCATGAGTTTAAGGCCAGCCTGGGCTACATGGCAAGACCCTGCAGAAAAAAGAAAGAAAAGGAAGGAAGGAAGGAAGGAAGGTAGGAAGGAAGGAAGGAAGGAAGGAAGGGATGAGAGGAAGGATGGACAGACATAGGTGTGGGCAAACTATATAACATTGAGGTCTACCATAAGCAAATCTATCCCTAAAAGGTTCTGTTTGTGTTTGGCATTCCCCATAATGATGCCCTTAGGGATCTTTTGGGAATAGTTAATGGGACCTATCTGGTGACTGACCCTACACAATAGTAAGTTCTACATTATGGAGGATTCTATAGTAACAATGGTACTATCTTGTACCATAGCTACAAGGTGGATTAAATAAATTTTTGTGAGGTTCCTCCATTCCCTGTAGAAGACATTTCTTTGGGAAAGTGTGATTGAAATTCCAAACCTATTTAATCCATGTTGACTTTAACCCGTTAATGTTTAGATAACTAAATATATATAAATTGTTACAGGTCGTGTGTTTGGATATTTAGTCCCCAGCTGGTGCTGCTGTCCTGGAAGGCTATGGAACTGTGGGAGGTGAGACCTACCTTTGTGGAAGTAGGATACTAGGACACCTTTGGAGGTTTTATGCTGGCCCCTAGTCCCAATAGCTCTCTCTGCTCCTGATCTGCCATGATGTGAGGTTCACTGCCATGATTTGATGTCCTCTGCCATGATATGAGGTCTTCTGCCACAGGCCCAGCAGCCTGCCCTGCCTCTAGGGACTGAAATCCTCAAACTATGAGGCCCAATAAACCATTCCTCCCATAAGTTTGTTTCTGTCAGGTGTTTTGCCACAGTGACATACAAGCTAATTAACACATAGATACAAATCTTATGTTAACAAAAATTACAGTTGGTTTAAAAATTCCTTTGCTACTCTTCTTCCTCTAGAGCCATATTTCTAAAAAGAGTGGTATACCTTGCTTCTTCCTCACTTAGTAGCCCACACAATCAGATTTTTGCTCCATCTGCTTCCCAGACATGCAGAAATTGCCCAAGGCTTTTGCACTGGTTGCAAATACACACACACAAACACACACACACACATTCTTTGAAAGTTCTTCATTAAAGAGGCAGAGTATAATTCCCATCCCCTGGAGAGTAGGATGTACTTAGTGACTCACTTCTAGTAAACAGACTATGGCACAAATGATGGGTTTTCATTTGCATGGTAACATTGTAAAAGATTGCAGTTCTTTTTGTGTCACTCATATGGAAACAGGTATGACTTGAGCAGTTCCTTGGAGAGGCCCACAAAGAAAGACCTTCAGCCTCCAGCCACAAGCTATCTAAGAAGTAGATCCTCCATCTATAGTTAAATCTTCAAACACTGAGCAACAATGTGACCACAGACTCATGAGGGACTGTGGTACAGATCTCATAGCATGGTGAACCAGGAACAGAGAGATACCAGGGTTGTGGGTCCAGGGTAAAAACCCCCAAAGGCCTGCCCCTAGTGACTCACTTCCACCAAGCTAGAACCACCTCCCAAAGTTCCACAGCCTCCCAGGACGTGGCCCTAGCTGGAGATCCAACATTAAAGCACATGATGTTTGAGGGGCACTTTACATTCAACCATAACAATGCTGTAAGCACAACGCAATAACTTATTATTTCATTTATTAGTATCACAGTGATAATTTACCTATTATTCATCACACCTGTCATCACTCATGACTAAAACATTATCAGTGCTTTCCACCATTTCACTACCATATGTATTCAGTTGCTCTACAGACAAGGAGCAGTTGGAAGAAAGGTGTAGATTAGAATTATGAGCTAACCCTTTTCCATTTAAGGAATCCCCAAAACCTGAGTGCAGATTAGATTTGAGAATATATGGTGCATTGGGCACTGCATTAGTTTGGAAGGGCTGCTGTAACAACAACAACAAAAAAAAAAAAAAAACATAAACTGAGTGGCTTAGAATAATGAAATTTATTTTCTTATAGTTCTGGAAGCCAAAGATCCAAAACTAGGGTATTGGCAGGGCCATGAAACCTCTGAAAGTACAATGACAGGATCTGTTACAACTTCTCTTCTAGCTTCTGGTGGTTTGTTGGCTTGTGGATCTCTGCCTTTATGCCACAGCCACCCAGCAGTGCTGCCCAATGGATGGAAAAGAATTACCTGCTCACATGAGAGAATGTGTAGCAAGAGACTGAGGGGTCTGTGTTTTGGGGTACATGGCAGCTCTGAGCAGAGAGTTCTCATTTTTATTGAGGAGTTATCAAGATATTAAAACATTCCTAAGAGTCCAGGGAGGTTGAAGGTTAATCAACAAAGGTGTTGTGAGAGAGGGGACAGGGGAGGATTACTGATTATCTATTTTAGTATGTCCTGCCCATTGCTCATTGGCAGGGGCACTGAGGAATGTAAGCCAGTGGGTTCTGCACAGGTGGCTGGAGAGATAGGGGGAAGCAGGCCCTCAGGGGGAAGAGAATTCATGAGGGCTGGATGCTTTCATCACAGCAGATAGCTGGTGCCTTTTCACAGCCACTTTTCCTCAGAATTACTCCAGCCATTCGGCCATGTCTTCTGCCACACCTTCATCTTCAGATAGTATTCTCCTTGTATGCCTGTCTGTCTCTATGTTCAAATTTCCTTGTTTATAAGGGCACAGACATACTGGATTAGGGCTCACACTAATAACCTTACCCTAACTTCATTTTCTCTGCAAAGAGTGAATTAAGATCACAATCTGAGGTACTGACAGTTAGTCTTACAGCATATGAATGAAAGGGAGGTCAAAATTCAACCCATAAGGGAACTTATATAAGTTCATATGTATAATGTACAACAAAATGCATATATGGTAATGTCACAATGAAAAGCATGCCAGAATGAGTCACATTAAGGTTTACATTAAAAATTTCCAATAAAAAAATACATATAGTTAAATCAACAACAAAAATTTAACCCATGATAGGCATGTATTTTATTCTGATCATATACATCACCATATGCCCTGTCACCCAAAGCCAGAATCTTCCTTCTTCTTCTCTATATAATCATTCATTAAATTTTGCCAGGGCTATACCTTAAATATGGGGCTGGGATTTAGCTCAGTGGGTAGAGCGCTGCGCTGCAGTCTCTGAGGTCCCAAGTTCAATTCCCAGCACCACAAAAATGGGAGAAGGGCCTGGCAATCCACTCCCAAGGCAATCCCGAAGCACTCAGCCATTGAAAACCCTATGAGGGTCGCTATGAGTCGGATACCGACTCAATGGCACCTAACAACAACAACAACAAATACCTTAAATGCCTGCAGCTGTAGCTCTGTGGCATCCAATCCCATCAGATCTTGAAAGCTAAGCAGGGTCGGGCCTGGTTAGTACTTGGATGGGCGATCACCTGGGAACACCAGATACTGTAGGCTTGGGAGAAGGACTCGGCAACCCACTCCCAAAAATCAATCAGCCATTGAAAACCCTATGAATAGTAAAGAAGCACTGACAATAGTGTTTTGCCTGTTGTACGTAGGGTCGCTATGAGTAGGACACCGACTTGACGGCACCTAACAACAACATACCTTAAATGGGGCTGAGATTTAGCTCAGTTGGTAGAGCACAGCTCTGCAGTCTCTGAGGTCTTGGGTTCAATTCCCAGCACCACAAAAATGAGAGAAGGACATGGCAGTCCACTCCCAAGGCAATCTCGAAACAATCAGCCATTGAAAACCCTACAAGGGTTGCCATGAGAGGGACACAACCCAATGGCACCTAACAACAACATACCTTAAATGTTTCTTAAACAGGAAGTTCCTCTTACACTGTACATCTGGATGTTATAAACACCTCCAAAATAGCCTCTTTATTTCAGTTGTAGCTCTGTGTTCTGCCTACTCTACTTCCCTTCCCTTACACCAATCCATCCACCCAGAATCCTACATGATCATGGCTTAGTGGTAGAGTGCTTGCCTAGCATGCATTAGGCCCTGGGTTCAATTCCAAGCACCACAAGAATAAAATACATTCAAAACTTTTCTGACTACTTAACTTTTTCAGTAAGTCTGAATAACTACAAGACAAAGCACAGAGTTCTTAGCCTTAGCCATCCCTGAGACTGTTGTACCTTCACAGTCCCACCTCTGGTCATTCTTTTCTGTAAGGTTTCCTCCAACTGAAATGTCTGAGGTTTCCCTGAGATCAAGCCTCTGCTGCTCCCCATCATCTGCCTGTCAAATTTCTCCTCCTCCTCAAAGGCTCAGCTCAAGAACTTCCTGAGAAGGCTTCTGGGCCTAGACCCTCAGGTGCTTTACTCACAGTCTCTCTGAGGCTACCTTGTACCAAACCTGTGCTTCTTTCTGAGCAATTCCTAGCAAAGCTGTTACCAACTTCTGAACAAAGTTCCCCTCCAAAATCTTATGTACTGTGCAAGGCTCCCATCATGCTTTGAGGCGGGATGGCTCAGACCCCAAACAAAGTCTTAGACACAGACAAGCACGGATCCTACTGGGCGGCGACAGATGAGGTGGGTAAGACCCTAGACACTGACCCAGTGAGTTCTCTGACACCAACAGAGGGACCAGCTGGCAAAGTCCCTGCCCCAGGCAAGGCAAGCTGGCTGGTTTGCAGACAATGATGACTCAGTTCCTGGGAAGCTCTTATATCTAGACAGAGTCCTGGCTGAGGCCCTGTGCTGGGTGCCCAGCCCAGCTCTTCCCAGCAGAAATTCTTCCCTGCTTTATGGACAACTACAAAACAGACCAGCTAAGTGCCAGTAATAGAGAGCTAGAACATTCATTCTCTGTCTCATGACAATGGAGAGCTCTCGTAGACCATAAGCTCTGGAGAGACAAAGATGGTGTCTTCACCTTTGTAGACATTGTACCAAATATAGGCAGGGGCAGGTAGAGAGTGACTATACCAGCATTAATTGGGCACTAACTCTATACCAGACACTCTGGTACGGGCGTTATGTGTATTCTCAGTCTTTTTATCTTCACAACAACTTTATTATTATCTCCATTGCACAGATGAGGATATTGAGGCACAGAGAGGATAAGGAATTTTCCTGAGATTGCGCACCTGGTAAGAGGCAGGGCAAGGATTTGAAACTAGGCTATCTGGCTCCAGTGCCCACATTCTTAGCTTTTATATTCTATGGCATATCAATCATTGTTGGTTAATCCTTATGAAAGATGAAAGTAGAAAGGACCTAAGCAGGGAAAGATAATGGACTAAAGAAAAGGGGAAGGGTCAAGAAGAAAGGGTAATGGGAAAAAAGAAAGGAAATATCACGTATATTGTCCTTACAGCAAAATAAGGATGCACATATACAGACAGATATATTCACAAAAAAAGACATGCAAGTAGAAGGGAGGCCATTGGTGGAGAGAGGGGGTGGGGGAGGGGGCCATGAGCGGGTAAGAGGGAAGTGAGCATGAGCAGTGTACAATGAGATGTGTGTATGGAAATGTCATGAGATCCGTCATGTTGTACATCAAAAATTACCAATAAAAAATTTTTAAATCTTTATAAATAAAATTAAATGTTCATAAATAAAATTAAATACACATGAAATCACTTGTGGGGTCACCTTAAACCTATAGGCTTTTCATCCTCTAAAGCAGCTAAAACCACTGTCCAGGGGTGGGGATGTAGCTCCGAGGCAGAGTGCCTGCCTAGAATGCTGAGTTCTATCCACAGTAACAAAGCAAGCAACCAAAACAAAAAGAAAAACAATGTCCAGGCAGCATAGGTATTGGGCACAAATAAGTCATAAAGAGAAACCTATGGAGTTTCACTTTTGGGTCCAAGCCTTTCAGGCAAAGGCTCTGATGCACTGGGATAAATTTGTGGTGGAGCTGCTTCTCACATAGGCCATTCTCATGGGTTGAGATGTTTCCCCCAAAAAAGATATGCTGAAATCCTAACCTGTGGGGCTCAAAATGTGACCTAATTTGGAAATAGGATATTTACAGAAGTAATCAAGTTAAAATGAGGGGTTTTGTTTGTTTGTTTGTTTTTGTGGCACCTGGGAGTGGAACTCTAGCCTATTTTGATTTTTTATCTTGAGACAGGGTCTTACTGAGTTGCGCAGGCAGACTGTGGCCTCAAATTTGCAATCCTCCTGCCTCTGCCTCCAAGTCACTGGGATTACAGGCATGCACTTCACCACCTGGCCCAAAAATGAGGTTCTTAGAGTAAGCCCTAACCCACCATGACTGATATCTTAACAAAACAGGGAAATTTGGATACAGAGACAAACATAGTCAGGGAAGAAGAACATCACACGAAGATCAAGGCAGAAAGCCAGGCGCAGTGACACACGCCTGTAATCCCAGCAGCTTGGGACGTGGAGGCAGGAGAATCACAAGTTTGAGACCAGAGGAAGTCTGCGTAACTTAGTGAGACCCTGTCTCAAAAAGTAAAAAAAATGGGCTGGGGGTGCAGCTCAGTGGTCCAGCACTTGCAGAGCATGCAAGCGCAAGGACTTGGGTTCAACCCCCAGTACCAAAAAAAAAAAAAAAAAAAAAAAAAAAAAAAAAA
>VMDO01004504.1:0-27737 GCA_007922755.1 Pedetes capensis | reverse complement strand
TCTAAAATTGTGAGCCCAGTAGATTTCTGCTGCTTCACTCTTCACAATCACAAGAGTATAGAATCAATGAAGGCGTCCACCAACAGAGAAGTGGATTGAAAACTGTGGTATATATACAAAATGGAATATTATTCAGCAACAAAGAAGAATGAAATTATGTCATTTGCAGCAAAATGGACGGAATTGGAGAACATCATTTTAAGCAAATTAGCCCAGTCTCAAAACGAGAAATACCACATGTTCTCACTCATATGGGAGCTAAATCTAACTTAAGAAAAAAAGAAGAAAAAAATTATCCATATCCAGATATATAAAAATGAACAATCATACCTATCTAAGAAGGGAAAATACAAGCAGATCAGAAAGAAGGAGGGAATCAGTGAGTGGGAGGGAAGGGGGAAGGGTTGGGGAAATAATGTACAGGGGTAAAAAGAGAGAGAGGACAATCTCGAAATATAGGATGCAACTATATGAATACATGGAAAAAATAGGAAGATAGAAAAAAAATCAATGAGAATATAACCCGTGATTGGATATAATTTTCATTACGTATTAATTAAAATTCCTACTTTTTCCTATTCTTCTTTAGTTTATGCTGTTTTGTAAAATATGTAAGATGATGAATGTGTAAGCAAAAGTGATTTAATAGTTACATAATGGATACAGCAAATGATTTATTACTCTGTACCCCACCAACATTTATAAATAAAAGAAAGTAAAATAAAATAAAAATAAACTTCTGCTGCTTGAACCACCCAGTTTGTGGTGGCACTTTGTTACTGCAGCCTGAGGAAATTCACACAGCCATGCTTTGCAGGTGTTTCTGGGTGACTGGAAGCTGGACTGACATATTAATGGTACACAATGTTCTTGATCAATACAAAAGGGTCCACAAAGGAGGGAAAGTGTGACAGATATTGAGATAAATAAATCAATGTAGGCTGAGGAGGGCTTCCCAAGATCTCAGACTTGACCTCCTGTCTTGAAAGATGGGTCAGACTGAGCTGACCATAGAAGAGAAGGCTGTAGGAGAAGGGCCCAGCATTAGCCAAAAGACAGAGGATAGTAAGGAGATCAGCACCACCTAAATGCAAGGATCTGCCAGAGAAGAATATGTATGGCAATGACTTTTAGAAGTGAAAACTTTAAAATATGGCAGGACTCCATAGGTCAGAGGTCAACACAAAATGCATATAAGGCCATCTAGTCATGAACAAGTGTTTATTGTGCCTGTGATACAATGCCAAGTAAGGGCATAATTCATGAAACCTCAAAACAAAATGCTAAGCTTTCAGTGAAACTTCCTCTTTGGTGACAGCACCAGTCAATTTGATTTCCAATTTACTCTCAACTTTTAGTTTGGCTGAGTGATTTCTCTAAATAGTCCTACACTAAACCCCTCAAAGTACTTTGAATAAGGAAACCAGGGTTTCCTTAAGGGACCTCAGATATGTGGATAAAAGAGTCTCTTGATTTTATAAACATGAATCACCATATCTAATAGTATCAGATAGAGAACTTTGTAAGGAAATTGATCTTTCCACTAGAGCCTTCCTGAAGTCTACCTTCTTGGAAAGAAAACGCAAACCCTATAAAAAGATTAAAAAAAAAATTAGTGGATATCAATTTTCAAGCTATTGTCGTTAGGTGTTATTGAGTTGGTGTCCGAGTGACCCCGTGTACAACAGAGGAAACACTATTGTCAGTGCTTCTCTGCCATTCATAGGGTTTTCAATGGCTGATTGTTTTTTGGGAGTGGGTTGCCAGGTCCTTCTTCCAAGCCTACAGCACCTGGTGTTCCCAGGCAGTCTCCCATCCAAGTACTAACTAGGCCCAACTCTGCTTAGCTTCTGAGATCTGACGGGATCAGATGCCACAGTGCTACAGCTGCAGGCAGTAGCTTTACTAAATATCTTCTTCCATATGCTTTAATCATTCTTTCCTCACCATCTGTTTAATTCAATTCTGACTGCCCAGTTATACGGCTAATTTAAGCAATATTTACCTTAGCTTTAGTCAATATTTGACATTTTTAGTAAATGTTATGCTATTATGCTGCTTAAACATTTATTAAGCAGTTAAAATTGAGTCCTTACCTCATTTAATATTTATGTTTGAACAGACCTGGTACAGTACATAGATAGTCACAGCAGAATTCAGAACTTGTTTTCAGTCTTCTTGAGCAAAAGTCATTCTGTTTACCTGGAAATGTATTGACCAACACAGTTAAAGAAAGAGGAACTAACCTATACAAAACTAGGAAGCCTGTTTATTACTTACTACCAACTACAAGCCTTGTTGGAAAAAAAACTAGCTAATCTTTAGTTAAAATTACAAATTAACTTTAATCTTGAGGAAAATGCCAAGTGTAATTCACATTAATCTTATACCTTGAACAATTCCCCATATTCTACATTTATTTCACTTTTTTTTCACTCACATTTCTTTTTCATTAGTAGAAGTCTCAAAAGCCAGTATTCTACCTCCTGTAGTCACAGTGAGTCAGCTATTGTGTGGCCAAAGCAAATGATTTTTGTTAGGTGCTGTCAAGTCGGTGTCCTACTCAAAGCAACCCTATGTACAACAGAGGAAACACTATTGCCAGTGCTTCTCTGCTATCCATAGGGTTTTCAATGGCTGATTGTATGGGGGAGTGGGTTGCAGGATCCTTCTCCCAAGCCTACAGCACCTGGTGTTCCCAGACAGTCTTACATCCAAGTACTAACCAGGCCTGGCCCTGCTTAGCTTCTGAGATCTGACGGGATCAGACGCCACAGTGGTACAGCTGCACGCAAATGATAAAAGGTGGGAAAGGAGAGGTAAGCCTTCCTTCCTTGACACTAGTAACTGCTTCAAACCCCACTGCAGACAAAAGAAGGAAGAAGCTCTCATAAATGGTCTGTGGATTTGTAACCCAAAGGTCATTCATCCTGCAAACATTTATGGAGCATCTGTTATGTGACAGGCACTGGTGATGAGACTATGATTTTGAAGACAGACCAGAATCCTGCTGCCTTAGGGAGAGACAGAAAATAGACAAATAAACAAGAAAATGTTCAGATACTGATCATCACAAGAAACTTTAAATAGGATTAGTTGAGATATGGTAGCTGGATGTCTCTGGATTCACGTCAAAGAAGACCTCTCTGAGGAAGTGAGAGCTAAATCTGAATTATTAGAAGGCTCAAGCCTGGGAAAATCAGGGAGAAGAGCATTCCCAGAGGAACACACAGTACAAAAGCCCTAAGGCAGCATAGAATTGATGGCTGAGAATACAAAGTCCATTTCCCCTTGAAAATGTACATAATCATGTACTATTTTATAATAAGAAAAAAGACATTAGGGGGAGTTTATAACCTTTAACCCTTCTGTAAGCAATCTTAATCAAATTCTGAATATAGAAAAAAACTTTTAGGCACACTGATATTCATAACAGCATCATTAAAAATAGTGAGAAAAGCAAGGTGTGATGGCACACAGCTGTAATTCCAGCTACTTGGGAGGCTGAGGCAGGAGGATCTCAAGTTTGGAGCCAGCTTGGGCTACATAGTAAGACCTTGTCTAAAAAAAAAAGAGAGAGAGAAGGCTGGGCATGGTGGCACATACTTACAATCCCAGTACTTGGTAAACTAAAGCAGGAGGATCATGAGTTCAAGGCCAGCATGGGCAACTTAGTGAAACTTGGTCTCAAAATAAAAATAATAAAAAGGAGTGGGGATGTAGCTCAATGGTAGAATGCTTGTGGAGCATGTGCAAGGCCCTGGGTTCATTCCTCAGTATCAAAGGGGGCAAAAAGTGAGAACACAGAAAAACCTAAAATGTCTAACAATAGGTTAAAGTATTTTTATAAATTGCAGCACATCTCTTTGTCAAGGATCATATAACCAATAAAATTATGGAGACTTTTGAGATGGTGCTAAATGAAAACAAGCAGAACATAAAATTGATGTTCTTGGCCATATAGAAATAAAACATAGAACAAGTAAAAATAAATATAGGAATATTTAAAATGATGTGTTGGGGATGGAATTATTTTCTATCTATTCCTTATCTACCAAATTTCCTTTAATGTACATGAATTATGCTTGTGATTAAAAAAATAGACTTGAGCTTTTCAATAAAACAGTCCTTTCTCTGCTCTGTCTTTGGCATTCACAAAGTGTTTTTCCCCTTCTCATTCTCCACTTTAACTCTCATGCAGGAGAATGTGCATACATAGACTTTTTTCCAATGTCACTGCAATACATATACCTATGCGTAGAAATATACTGAATTTTCTTGGATCTAATCTGTACCTTTTCAACAGTTTTAGAGGGCTAAAAAATCAGATGCAGATTAAAATTGTGTGCAGATTACATTTGCAGTTGTGAGATAGTATGGGGGAAAATTATAAAACTGCTATACATGTCATAAAAAAATACAATGCAGTAATTTATTATTTTATTTACTATCATTATTATAATTTACCTACACTTTCACACTGTCATCATCTCGTAACTGAAATGTTATTAGTGTTCTCCATCACTTCACTATTGTATTTATTTAGTCATCCTACGGACAAGGGACAGTTGAAGGAAAGGAGCAGATTAGAATTGCAAGCTAACTTTTTTTCTGTTTAAGGAATTGCCAAAGCCTGAGTGTAGATTAGATTCAGGTGTGGATTAGAATTGAGAATATACAATATATGCACCAGTGAATCCGTAGATGCTAATGAACTTAGTGCTATGTAAACAAGAGTGTCTATGAATGCTGATTCATAATAGGCCTTCCTGTCAAGACCACCCAGGGCATTTATGACCTATATGACACAGGGAAGGAAGAAAGGCAATGGCAGTAGGGGAAGAGAGATTCTGATAGTCTGGTGGAAAGGAAACTCCACTAGGCAGGGCACTGCAGAGAAGGGGACTGTAGGGAAAAATTGGGAGGAAATTGGCAAAAACTCCCAAACTGGGAAAATGGCTTTTGAACATCTGGTTTGTAAATTAGAAATCTAGGGAAAATGAAAGTAACTTGGTTGCACCTTTGTACAAAACCCTTCTTGATTGGACAATTGGACTGAAAGCTGATTGGCTCAGGCCATTCTGTGGGCGAACTATATAAGGAGCTGCGCTGTGGCAGCTCGACCCTTTTTTCACCTTCTCACCCGTTCCTGCCTGGACCACCGATGAGGAAATGCCTCTCCCACTGCTCTCCCCCGGACCTTCAGTGAGGAAAGAACTCTCTCCCATTGCAATCATCAATAAGGAAAGAACCTGCTCTCCGTCTAATCACCGACAAAGCAACAGCTGTCTCCTCCTGACCACCGAGACAACCAACACCGGTGTTTGCCCCTGGAAGGCAAAAGCACCTGAGGCTTTTCCTTTCTCCCATCTCCTCCGGGGTCCCAAGGGTCCAGAGTGAATTGTGTTTAGTATCTGTGTGTGCGGTGGCGCCACCCGTCCGAACCTCCAGGCCGGACTGGGAGGCGCGTGCCCCACATAGAGTTGGCACCCAAACGTGGGGCCCAACATAGAGTTGGCTTCCAACTCAGGGCCCAACAGGGACAAGCTGAAGGTCAACTATGGCTGCAGGTCTAGAATTCAGAATCACAAGAAAACTAGGGTGTGAATAGTAACACAGACCAGATTCACTAGGAAGTAGACACTGAGGGGGAGTTTTGCAAACTTATCATTTGTTGGTGTTAAATCGTGTCACCCTCAAAAGATAATCCCCTCACCCATACCTGTGAATGTGGCCTTAGGGGAAGATGTGCTCATACTGGACTAGAGTGGGCTGCTGTGGTTGTGTCTAAATCCAACATGACTGACATCCTTATAAGAGGGAAAGTTGGACCCAGACATATACAAGCAGAATGCCCTGAGATGAAGGTGGCAGAACCTGGAGTGATACATCTACAAGCCAAGGAACATCAAGGACAGTCAGCCACAACAGAAGCTAGGAGAGAGGCCTGGAAAAATTTCTCCCTCAGAGCCTTCGGAAGGAACATGGCTCTGCCAACCACTTGATTTCAGACTGCTGACCTCCAGAAGTTCAACAGACCAATTCTGTTGTTTTTAGCCACCCTGTTTGTGACCCTTTGCTACAACATCCTTAGTAGATGAGTTAGGTTGGCCAGAGCTCTCAGGAACTGCACGTTAGGGAGGAAGGGAAGCAGGGCTGGGCAGAGGGAGAAACTGAAGGGTGATGCAGTTGCAACACTGCGCTCACCTCTGGAGAACTCTGAGTAGGGAAGACCCTACAGAAATGTCCCAAATGGAGGCAAGGGGCCCTTATGTCTCCACCACAGATCAGTCATTGGCTTGGGGCTGCCTCAAGGGAGGGATGAAACCTCTGCTTGAGTGACACATCATCCTTCCCCTAGGGCACTTTCCAAGGAGGGACTTAACCAGGAGCCCAGCTATGAGCCATCAGCAGCCAGTGCTATGTGCAGCTGCGGGTAAAGAAGGTGACAGCCACAGCCAATGGGCAAGCCAAGTGGTACACTACAGCACCCATTACCAGTGGCCATTTCATCTGAACTTGGAAAGAACTTCAGGGCCCAGAGACAAAGAATCAATTTCTTCAGAGACCAAATGGTTCTAAAGAAAGACATAGAGGCAAGGGAGAGACAAAGAACACAGGGAAGACACACCTCCTCTGAGAGCATGTAGAGGCTTATAGACCAACCCAACAGCAGACACTGTCCAAAACCAGGAAAAACATGCAAGCTGTCCATCCAGTGACCCTCTCCCCAGTGGATAAAATAATTCTTCCTTATTGCCAATGAAGACCAGCCTTCCTATGACTCAAATTTTCATCTTGCCAAAGCATTTGTGAATCTTTTTTTTTTTGTAGTTTGCTGTGCAACTTTTTCCAACTATATGAGTACACATTTTCTCCTGCCTCCTTTTCTAGACAGCTGCTGAAGCTCATTGCTTGAGAGCATCAGGGAATATGCCTCTCTGCTTCCACATGGCAATGCTTCAAATAACTGAAAACACTTTTATATCCTCCCTGAATCTTCTTTTCTCCGGGACAAATATGCCCAGGACTAGATAAACTCTAAGTTCCTGTTCAAGTATACAATTCAAGTACACTAAGAGAGGCCTTAGTTATCTCCTTATGACATTGTTTCAAACATTTATTAAATCATCTTATATTTATTAAGCCTCAGTTTAGGACCAGGCCCTTTGGATGGTTCTGGGGATAGAATAATAAATAAGAAAATCCTTTCTCTGTGAGTTATATTCTACAGGTGAAAAGATAAGGAAAAAAATCTCTGGTACAACAAAGGGCAGCTGAGTGAAATGTTAAAAGCAAAGGTGTAGAGTTGTACTATGTAAATTTTAATCCCATCTCCATCACTTAAATTATTAAATTATTTTTTGACTTCATCCACCAAAGAGGAACAATAACAAAGCCTACCTCAAAGCACGGTCATGAGGGATTAAATAGGTTAGTATATTGTTGATGTTATTGTTGTTAAGTGCCATCAGGTCAGGTCTGACTCATAGCAAGTCTATATACAATAGAATGAAACACTCCCTGACACTATGTCAGTCACATGATTTTTTTTTTTTTATGTTTAAGCCTATTGTTGGAGCCACTATGTCAATCCATCTAGTTGAGGGTCTTCCTTTTTTCATTGACCCACTACTCTCCCAAACATGATTCCTTCTCCAGGGATTGGTCTCTCTTAACAACACATCCAAACTATGTCAGACACAGTCTGGCCATTCTTGCTTCCAAGGAACACTCTGGTTGCATTTCTTCTAGAACAGATCTGTTGGTTCTTTTGACAGCCCATGGTACATTCAAAATTCATTTCCAGCACCATAATTCAAAAGCATTGATTCTTCTCCTATTTCCCTTTTTCAACATCCAGCTTTCACAAGTATATGATGCAATTGAAAGTACCATGGCCATGAGTCAGGCACACCTTTGTCTCCAATGTGACATTTACTTTTCAGTACAGGAGTCTTTTGCAACAGCTTTCCCTAAGGCAGTGTGTCTTTTGATTTCTTGACTGTTGCTTCTGTGGGTGTTGATTGTAGAACCAATTAAAGGGAAATCTTGGACAACCTCAATCTTTTTTCCACTTATCATGAATTTGCTCACTGACCCAGTTGTAAGGATTTTTGGTTTCTTGATCTTGAGGCATAATCCATACTGGAGGCTGTGTTCTTTGATCTTTCAAATTCTCTGCATTTTCAGTAAACAAAGTTGTGTCATCTGCATGACGCAGGTTATTAATGAGTCTTCTTCCAATCATGATGTCATGTTCTTCTTTATAAAGTCCAGCTTCTTGGATTACTTTCTCAGCATAGAGATTAAAGAGTACAGTAAAGGATACATCCCTGATGCACACTTTTCTTGACTTTAAACCAGGCAGTGTTCCTTTGTTCTGTTCAAACGACTGCCTCCTGGTCTATGTACAGATTCTTCATGAGGACAATTAAGTGCTCTGGAATTCCCATTCTTTGCAATGTTATCCATAATTTGTTGTGATCCACACAATCAAATGCCTTTGCGTAGTCAATATAACATAGGTAGACATCTTTTTGGTATTCTCTGCTTTCAGCTAATATCCATGTGATATCAGCAATAGTGTCCCTGGTTTCATGCCCTCTTCTGAGTATACAAGAAGCTCTCAAAATAGGATGAATTTAGTGTAAGTTATTCACAATTTTTATCATTATTGTTTCTGTGAAATTAAAGATTCTATGGGAAAGAGGGGCGTCACAGATAATGTTCAGAGTTCTGTCTGAGCCCTAAGTTGAGGGTTAAGCCATTGACAAAGACAGGAGCTCAGGAAGAGGAACAGGCCTGGGCATAGGGAAAAATATATTTCTGTGCATCTTTGTTTTGAGGGAATGGTTGTTGTTGCTAGGTGCCATCTAGTAGGTGTCCAACTCATAGTGACCCTATGTACAATAGATGAAACATTATTGTCAGTGCTTCTCTGCTATTCATAGTGTTTTCAATGCCTCTTTTTTGTGTGGGGGAGGGGAGTGGGCTGCTGGATCCTTCTCCAAAGCCTACAGCACCTAGTGTTCCCAGGCAGTCTCCCATCCAAGTAATATCCAGGACTGACTCTGCTTAGCTTCTGAGATCTGACAGGAGAGGATGCCATAGTGGTATAGCTGCAGGCAAGGGAATGGTAGGACACTCAAATAGAGTTGTCCAGGGACGGCTGGATATAAATTTCTGGAGCTCAGGGGAAAGATGTGAGTTGGGGTTGGAAATTTTCTTAACCTTTCAAAATTCTAGCCACCCCATTCTGAGCAATCTCTATGTTCTAAACTCTAAAAACATGATGCCCAAAAGTGGACATAGGACCTCAGATGTGGTCAGACCAGCCCAGAGGGCATATGTGGATGGGAATGGGGAAAACTTCTCCCAAATGGTCAAAAAGAGCAGTCACCAGCTGTATGCCATGGCACACAGCAGTAGTCCCAGCAATTTAGGAAGCTGAGGCAGAAGGATCGCAAGTTTGAGGCCAGGGGCAGCCTGTGCAACCTAGCAACATCCTCCCTCAGAAAGTGGGGGTGCTACTGGTACAGACGAGTGGTAGAGCACTTGTCTGGCATGTGGAAGCCCTGGGTTCAACCCTCAGTACAGAAGAGAAAAATAAAAGAGGAGTAATCACCTATAGTTGCGAGTACTGTGCAGGAGCTGGGCAGATACAGAAAATATTACGCTACCTCATCTGTGAATGAGGGAGTTTACTACCCGTAAATCAGTTATTACTTAGGTTGGTATAAAGCTCTGTCCATACAAAATAAATAAAATGTTTCCTTTCAAATGTGCCCTAGTTTAATCTCTGGTAAGTGTTCCCCTTCTACTAGGTAGCAGAAACCTGACTTCAGTTAATTTGAGTTCCCCTTGCCTTTCCCAGGGCTTGGGTTTAGGTTACAGGGTATTTCTAGAGGCTTCAGGAAGGAGACCTTGGAACTTCCATGGCATCTCTGCACATTTGCAGGGAGAGCCTCTTTGGTCCTCACCAACACCTGCTAAGCAATCCTGCTATTTGCCTCACTCCACGGGGCTTTTCAGTTTCAGGTTCTTTTTGTCTCCCTACTCTTATCTCTTCTTCACATCCTTAATGTGGTCACAGAGAAATCCTAGGAGGCCAACTGAGGCTTGTCTCGCTCAACACATCACAAATCTAGGTCCTCCAAGGAAGGCTAAGCCCAGGGAAGATCAGGGTACAAGGTGGCCCTTTATCAGACACCCACATTGTGTCTTCAGCCATTAATTCTTCTCCAAAACAGGTTGCAAAAGTAAAAGAAATACTGGAAAAGAAAAAAACATATCTTCTTTTTTCCAATTATCATGACTCAAATGATTTGCCTTCTCTCTACCCCTTGAAGCCAAGTAAGGCCACCCTTGAGGCCAAACTCCACTAATCTTTTGATTCCCATATTTTAAAAACTCATCTCCAGACACCCATCTCTGTGGTTTTTCTTCCATTCTTATTATTCCCAAGGCTCAGAACTTGGTACTGGCTCCTCTACCTCCAGTGTTTCGTGGTCTTTCAAGCTAGAGGATGAAGTGATCAAAACCAGAGGCAGGTAGAAAGGTCAGAATATTTGCCATAACCCACACAAGATGTGATGAAGGCCTGAATTTAGGCAGGCCCAGTGCGTGTTCAATCCCTCGTCCTCAGGGGCTACCTACTTCAAGGACTGGATGAGCAGCATAGTACCACAGTCAAGGCTGAGTGATCTGAGTTTCTGGTTAGAAAAGCAGAAAGAAGATCAAAGGGGACTCTGGCCTTAGTACACAACTGTTCCTAGTAACTTTTGGTGAGAGCCTCAAGCAAGCTTGGCAGGCGCATCAATTACATTTAAGGAGTTGACACACGACAGTCAGGGGAATAGAAACAACGCAGAGAAAAGAGATTTATCTACAGAATCTGGTAACCAATTGCTGTGGAGAGCAAAAAAACTAATAAATTCAAATTTCCTACCCTAGGGGAGGAAAAAGATTTCTTTCCCTCTCTTCTGTAAAGTCTAAGTTGACAAAAGATAGATTAACAGGAAAAGGGATATGCAAATTTTACCTTGTATTAATATTATACTTTATGTACCCAAAGGCCTTCATAGAAAAGAAGTGAAGACCCAAGGAGGTGATTACTCCTAGAAGCTCGGATGCCATTTTAACAAAGGACAATAAATTTGTGGTGAATTGACAAGATAAAGGAAGAGAGGTTTAGGCTTCTAAGGGTGATAAATTGTGGAAAGGTAAACACATGGGAAAACTAGTGATAGATAAGGGTTATTTTAATAAGGTTTGTTTGTGCAGACCCATCTTAGTATCGATCTTCTGTCTCCAGTGATAAGGGTTGTTTTCCTCCCAATACAGGTGAGGGGAGGGGGGACATCTTCACAAAAGGAAATTTACGTCTCACTTTTAGGCAAATAAAATGCAGGCACAGAGCTCTATCTTCATTTGATGCTTCTTAATTACCTTCAGCTCAAAACAATCCTCAAGCCAAAGTGGCATATTTGGGGGTGGCATCTTCTGATGCCCTCCAATATTCAAGTCTATGGTTATAAGGGAGAAAGGAGGGCCTATTCATTTCTGACTTGCAGCCCAGGTAGGAATGCCAGAAGTGGCATTCACTAATGCAGAAAAGAAAGGAAGTGGGTAGGAACAGGGAGAAGATGAGTTTAGAATAGATGTGATAGAGAAAGGCAAAAAATACAAGCTGGAATTATGGAAGACTTAGCTACACACTTGGAGAGTATGATGCTCCTCAGTAACAGCCAGGTCCAGAATGTGGTCGTTATATTGAAGAAGATAAAACTCCTTGGAAATGAGCAAGTCAAGGACCTGAGAGCTGCAGGCATCAGATGAGCTGTCCCTACGGACATGGAAGCTACAGGAGAAGGGAAGCCTCCCTTCCTGGCCTCGCTGCTTCTCTTCTCTGGATCTCCACAGAGTGAATCAGCCATGTCTCTCAGCTTTTGTCATTGCAACAATCTGTGAACATTCCTTTCACATCACTCAAGTTTCTAACAGAAATACTAAACAGGACTGATACTTACCTAGAACATGCTGGGAATTCCAAATATGCTTTTATAGTTGTATTTTTAGATAACTAGAAAGAAATGTCAGGACAATGTTCTATGTATTCAGCAGGGTAATCCTTTACCTCCAGTTACTTTCCCATGACAGCTTGGCGGTGAGGATGGCAGAAAGAAGGAGCATGAGGTGCTTATCTTGTGGTTTGTTTCTTGGATTTTACAATGACTAGGTAAGTCCTATCTCCCCAAATATACTGAACCCAAGTCCCTTAAATACCAAAAGTCTATACTTCTCCTAATAAGCTATATGCAAAGTGCAAAAAGGCTCTGGCTTTCTGGCCATAATGTGCTTTCTGTGGTACTAGGGCTTAAAACTCAAATTTCATGTTCTAGTCGGTGATGGCAGTGGAATGGGAGGGGAGGCAGGGAGGTAGAATGACAAGATGCTGCTGATTGTAGACAGAAAGGGATAGCAAGCAGCCTGCAAAAATGAAGACAAATTGAGGCTGGCTGCCTTCTTGCCTAGGCCCTGCCCACGTAGCTCTATAAATTGAGCAGGTTGCTGAACTTTGGTTTCCTGTTTTCTAAGTAGGGATCATACTAGTTTACTATGCCTAGTTTATTGACTTTTCATGGGAAAAAGGTGAAACAATGGGTAAGAAAGTGCTTTGTAAATGCTCAATGTTAGAGCTATACATTCTTTTTATTACAGGAGAAACTACGGTATTAGGCCCACTTTTCAAACAATCAGCAATCCTTGGTTGCATATTGACTCTCTGTCCATCCTGTGCATAATCCTTCCCATCAGCAAGATCCTCTGAAAACCCTTGGCTGTCTAAATAGCTGCTTGATTCTAGTTCTGATGACACTGGAAAAATAAACCCAAACTCAATTATCTTACTATACTCTCACAACACAGATAACATCTAACACCACGTGTTGGGGGACAGAGTCTCCCACACTCCAAGTAAGCAATCATTTTAGCACCAGTTTGGGGCTGCTAGTTTGATTCACTTCTGACACTATCTACCTGGAGACAGCATCAGATATGACAGGTTGTGGGCTCAGTCCCCAAGACTGCTCCATGCCATGCCAGTCACCAGCCCCAAGTTGTCCTGTGTTTCTGACTGACTGGCTACAAAGTAAGGTTCCCCTAACCCCCTTCTTGAGTTTGTTTAATTTGCTAGAATAGCTCACAGAACTCAGGGAAACACATTTACCAGTTCATTATAAAGGGTATTCCAAAGAATACAAATGAGAAAATGCACAGAACAAGGTGAGAGGAAGGGTTGCCCGGCTCCCGCCTCCTCTAGATGCACCACCCTCCAAAACCTCCACGTGTTCAGCTGCCTGGAAGCTCTCCAGCCCCTGTCCTTTGGTTTTTTAATGGAGACCACTCTCACAGGCAGGACCAAAGAATGGACAATCATGAGGAAATGTGATTGGACAGAATGGGTGTGATCTAACGCTGATAGGCTGAGGGAGGAAGCCTGGGAGGCCTGGCTAGACTCTTGTTGGCCTCTGTGTAGCATTCCTTCCTTCCTCCAAGGTACAGGGTAGGACCCCTCCTGAAACGGGGTTCTTGTGATTTATCATCAGACAACGTGAATCTGACAATTTCTTTATGGTAAGCTCCAAAACAGAAAGGCAGGGGAAGATTAGAGTTTTGATGACTGCCCTTGAGGAAGAGAAATTCTAGTTTTTCTGACCTGCCCTAGGGGGGAGTTATAAGCCAGGAACCATGGCTGAAAGCCTACCCATGTGCACACATACTCCCTAATATCACACTGGCTGAACAGCTTCTCCTGGCAGTCTATTGGAAGCCTAGGCCTCTTCTAGGCCCATCTCAGTGCCAGGTGTTGTAGTTGTTGTTAGGTACTGTCAAGTCAGGTCCGACTCATAGCTACTCTCATAGGGTTTTCAATGGCTGATTGTTTTGGGATCATTTGGGGAGTGGATTACCACATCCTTTTCCCATTCAGTGCCAGGTAGCAGAGAAAAATATCTAAAACCAAAAGGTCATAAAGAGTCATTTTGCAGCTTGGTATATGGTGGCACACCTGTAATCCCAGCACTCGGGAGGCTGAGAGGTAAGTTTCAGGCCAGCCTGGGCTACACAGTGAAACGTTGTCTGATAAAAAACAAGAGTGAGGGGAAGAGAGGGAAGAAGGGGAGAAAGAAAGGGAAGGAAAGGGAGAAAGAAGGGAGGAAGGAGGGACGGAAGGCAGGAGAGAAAGAAAGATAGAAAGAAAGACAGACAGACAGACAGACAGACAGACAGACAGACAGAAAGAAAGAAAGAAAAAAGAGAGAGAGAAGGGAAAAGAGAAGGAAAGGGGGAAGGAAGGAGACAGAGGAAGAAAGGAAAAGAAAAAAGAAAGAAGAAAGAAAGAAAAAGAAAAAGAAAGAAAGGAAGGAAGGAAGGAAGGAAGGGGGAGAGTCTGAGAGGGAGAGAGAAAGAGAGAGAGAAATTCATTTTACATTTCCTGGAGGTCTCAGATAAGGCAGTGCAGCCTGGAAAGAAGATTTGCACTCCTTCAACACACAGGGAATCCCCTCAAAACCTCTCCAGTCAACTCTCTCCCTAAGGCCTGTTGTGAAGGCAGCCCCCCTCATCCCTCTCATCTTTCCCTGCACTCCCCTTCCTGCCTCCTCCTCCTCTTACTTAACTTTTTCATGCTTACGCAGATAATTTTCTGATACTCTTCTCTGTCCATATCCCAAACAGTTCAACACAGCTCAGCAGTGCAGCTTTAAAGGTGCATTAGGAGAAATGTTGTGAACACTTAATTTTTTTTTCTGGTGACACTGAATTTTCCAGCTGCCTCTGCCTAGAAGCTGCATATTTGCCGTGGCTGTCTCAGGAGGGCATCAAGAACAGAAATAAAGATTTAGAAGAGTATATCTTCCTCTCTCCTTTCGCTCCTGGCAGAGCTGACTGACCCAGGGAAGCTACCTGCTCTCAGAAGTAGGGGTCCTCGGGTGAGCTATTGGCTCCACACTGAACCTGCTCCATTCCTTCTCTCCCCACAACTACTGATCCCCAAGTTTCAATCTCCAGGCATATAAAAGGCTTAAAAATTGTTCAGCCCGGAGTGGTGGTGCACGCTGGTAGTCCCAGCAACTCAGGAGGCAGAGGCAGGAGGATCGCAAGTCCAAGACTAGAGGCAGTCTGCATAATTTAGCAAGATCCTGTCTCAAAAAGTGAAAAAATGGGCTGGGGGTGCAGCTCAGTGGTACAGCCCTTGCAAAGCATGCAAGGGGGAGACCTTGGGTTCAGCCCTGAGCACCGGAAAAAGAATTGTTCATAAAGGGTTCTGTTAAGATTACTAATTGCATGCTGTGGGCTGGGGATTATTTAAAGGAAATAAGACCCAATTGTACCTTGCAAACTTTAAAGTGTTATCAATCCAGGTGGGTAGGGTTTCCTACACTCTGCTATGCACAAAACCTTCATCCTGGACAAGATCTCTGGAGAACAAATGTCCAGTCCTCTGCTTTTCAGCAGGAAAAATTATGTATCACATCCCTGAGGCTTGGGCAAGCTGAGTAATTTTCTCAAGGACACATTCTTGGCTGGGACAAGAACCAAATCTTTCCCTAGCCTTCCAGTTCTCCATCAGACAATATTCATGTACCTTCTGTTCTTCAAAAAGTAGCATTTACCTTTTGAAATTGTCACGTAAAAGGTTGTGAAAATTGATCACTCTATTGTTTTGATTTTCCTTAAGTGTTTGGGTTATCCCAGACTGAAGCTACCTAAAACCCCGGAGCTGTATCTCCAAACCAGTGATGAGAGGGTAACAGGAAAGTGAACTCCATTCATCCCCAGTAAGACAAATATGCCACTAAAAAGGAGACCAGGTAGTCAGGTGCAGTGACACAAACCCACTCAGGCTGGGCTAAGGTCAGACCTTGTTTTTAAAAAAGGTCAGGGAGGTGAGGCACAGAGAAAAATTAATAAATAGTAACAAGACAACAAAGAACAGATTTCAAGTGTGTTAATAGCATTTTCTTTTTTAAAAAATAGAGTGAAAAGAGAAAGAAGCAGGAAGTAGCTTCAGCAAATATAAGTACAAAGACATATTGATTAAGAAATGCATGTGGTTCCATGAAATTAATATAGAAGAAAAACTAGGTCAGGGTAAAACTGCCATTTCAAGGAATTAGAGATGAAGATCTCCTTTCATTCCTTTGGTGTCTGGATCTTAAGCAGGCATACGCTCTCCACACACACACACACACACACACACACACACACACACACACACACACAGAGTAAATATTGTGAATGCAGCACAAACCACCGCATCAAAGCTCATAATCACAGCATTTCACAGTTATTCAAGTCTGGCAACTCTAGCTATAACTCCAAACTTCAGAAGATTTATTTGAAGAGCTGTTCAAATGCTACAGGCTATAAAAGGCACTGGACTTTCTACTTCTTATCTTTACACTCAATTGAAAAGTCCTTTTCTTCTTTCTCTCCCTTCCTGAGATGGCAGTCTGCGATGCCATTCCCAGCTCTAAGACAGTAAATGCTGGTCTACTGTTCAACTGGTCAGTAACCAGAAGCCACCTTCTGGACTCCTGGGTATCAGGAAAATACTACTCAGAAATCTGTCCTGAAAATGACTCAGAAATTTCATATCTGTGTTGACTATACTTTCTTTGACTTCTTTCATGGAATCCTTTTCCTCATACCCTTTTCAGATTCATCCTTTTGCTTTCTTTTAATTAGCAGACTCATTTTTAAAGCAGTTTTAGTGTTATAAAAAATTTTGAGTAGAAATTATGGAGTTTCTATATATTTCCCCATTCTTCCTTGTCTCCCTCACATTAACATCTTACATTAGTGGGGATACATTTGTTACAACTGATGAGACAATATTAATACATCGTTGTTAACTAAATTCCACAGTTCACCCTAGGGTTCACAGTTCATGTTGGATATTCTGTTATTGTTGTTGTTAGGTGCCATCAAGTCCTGTCCAACTCATAGTGACCCTCAAAGGGTTTTCAATGGCAGATTGTTTTCAGGATTGCCTTGGGAGTGGATTGCCACGTCCTTCTCCCATTTTTGCGGTGCTGGGAATTGAACACGGGACCTCAGAGACTGCAGAGTGACGCTCTACCAACTGAGCTACATCCCAGCCCCAGATATTCTGTAGGTTTGGACAAATACACAATGACATGTATTCCACCCTTATAGAATCATACAGAATAATTTCATTATCCTAAAAAGCCCCTTTGCCTCCCTCCTTCTCCATGAATGCCTGGAATCCACTGATCTTTTGATTATCTACATGGTTTTGCCTCCCTGTGGCCGTAGCACTGTGACTTCTGATCCCATCAAATCTCAGAAGCTAAGCAGGATCAGACCTGATTAGTACTTGGATGGGAGACCACCTGGGAACCCCAGATGCTGTAGGCTAGGGAGAAGGACCCGGCAACCCACTCCCAAAAATCAATCTGCAATTGAAAACCCCATGAATAGCAGAGAAGCACCGACAATAGTGTTTTGCCTATGGCACGTTGGGTCACTATGAGTTGGACACCAACTTGACAGCACCTAACAACAGCAATAGTTTTGTCTTTCCTACAATTTTATGAAGTTGGCATCATATCATATATGTTTTTCTCAAATTGGTGTCTTCCACCTAGCAATATGTATTTAAGGTTCCTCCATGTCTTTTTGGGGCTGGGATTTAGCTCAGTTGGTAGAGCACTGCGCTGCAGTCTCTGAGGACCCAAGTTCAATTCCCAGCACCGCAAAAAATAGGAGAAGGACCTGGCAATCCACTCCCAAGGCAATCCCGAAACAGTCAGCCATTGAAAACCCTATGAGGGTCACTATGAGTCAGATACCGACTCGATGACACCTAACAACAACAACAATGTCTTTTTGTGGTTTGTAACTGTTATGGTTTGGATATGAAGTGTCCCCTCAAAAGGCTCATATATTGAAGGCTTGGTCCCCAGCTGGTGGCACTATTTTGGGAATTGGTGGAAAGTTTACGAGGTTGGGCCTAGCTGGAGGAAGCAGTCACTGGGAATGTGCCTTGAAGCTTATACCTGGTCCCTAGTCCCTCCTTCTCCCTCTGCTTCCTGCCTGCCTGTCATGAGGAGAGCAGCCTCTGCCATGTGTTCCCACCACCATGATGTTCAGCCTCACCATGGGCCCAGAATCAGTGGAGCCAAGGACTATGGACAGATAGCTCTGAAACTACAAGCTAAAATAAGTATTTTCTGCCTTTAAGTTGTTCTCTCAGGTATTTTGGTCACAAAGCTAATACAATAACTCATTGGCTTTTGTTTTTGTTTTTGTTTTTTTCCAGTGCTGGGGACTGAATCCAGGGCTTCAAGCATGTTAAGCACATACTCTACCACTGAGCTACACTCTCAGCCCTGCTTTTGGCTTTTAATAATAATATTCTATTGGATGAATGGGGCTGAGGTTTAGCTCAGTTGGTAGAGTGCTGCTTCGTGCTTTCTGAGGACTTGGGTTTGATCCTAAGTACCACCAAAATGACAGAAGGATATGGCATTCCACTCCCAAAACAATCCCAGAACAGTCAGCCATTGAAAACCTTAGGAGAGTCACTTTGAATCAGTCCTGACTCAAGAGCACCTAACAACAACAATTGTATGAATGAATCACAGTTTATCCATTAATTCATTGAAGGACATTTTGGTTGCTTCCAAGTTTTGGTAATCATGAATAAAGCATGTGTAAGTTTGGGTGTGGACATAAATTTTCAACTCTCTTGGGTACAGCTCAAGAGGCAGAGCTGCTGATGGTATAGTAAGAGAATGTGTACTTTTTGTAAAAAACTGCCAAACTCTCTTGCAAAGTGTCTGTACCATTTTGTCTCCCTACTAGTAACAAATCACAGCTCCTTTTGCCCTATATCTTGGCGAGTATTTGGTGCTCTCAGTTTTTTGGATATTATCCTTCCTAGTAGATACTGTAGTATCTCACTGATGTTTTAATATGTGCTTTCCTGATGACAAGTGGTGTAGAATGTCTTTTGGTATAATTATTTGTCGTTTGTTTGTCTTCTATGATGTGGCTATTTGTTTACTTATTATTGAGTTTTAAGGATTCTTGATATATTTGTGATACAAGTCCTTTATCAGATATGTGTTTTATAAATATTTTCTCCCAGCTAGGGTCTGTCTTTTCATTCTCTTAAAGACCTATCTATTTTTCTGCGTTAAATATGTTCCCTGTCTTTCCCCTCTGCCCCGTTTCCTTACAAAAGGGCCTCTCTGTTGGCCTGAAAACTGGAAGAAAAAAAAAAAAAAAAAAAAAGGGAAGCCTCTGTTTCAAAACTCTCAAGGCCTTAGGAAGGAAGCCAAACAGACCTAAATGTCCTGAAACAACCTGACGATCCCCAATGCAGAGGAGAATCGGCTATTAACAGCTACCAGGAAGAAGGAAAAAAAAAACAACCCCACTGTCCCAGCCTGCACGCAGCCTAGAATAGAGCACCTTGTGAGAACCTGGAAGCTGTGAGAAGATTATAAGAGCTCAGAGTGGGTGCTCCAGACACAATGGTGAATACCTACTACTTAGCTGCCACTTCTTCTCTTCACAAGGTCAGAAAAACCTGTGGCTGATAAGCTGGTGGGCCAGCTGGTCCTCAGTGCAGGAACACTGCATATGAAAGGATTAATAAATCTAATCTAAGAGAGTTAAAAGGGGTTACATCTTACAAGTAAGTTCATTATCTTCCATACTGGATCATCTCTGGGCTCCATTAAATAAATTGGTATTGTCAGTGGCTGTGAGAGATGCAGCCCAGAATTACCACCTAGCTTGAGGAGATCCCCCTTCTTGTGCCCTTCCCTCAGGTTAACCTGGGTCCTTGCCTCCATCACACGAATGAGTTTCAGGACAAGTCAGAGAATAAAGCAAAATTAGAAAGTGTATTAGGTAGCAGTAAGGGATAGTACACACTTTAGGGTGAAGCATGGGCAAACAGAGAGAGGGATGCCTGAGGAAATAACAGTATACATCCAAGACATGGATGCAGGCTTCTTAAGAGAGTTGCACTTGACTGTCTTCGCAATAGAGATACACACACACATACACACACACACACACACACACACACACACATACATATATATGATTTGGGAGCTTCTAAAGTTACATTGGGGCCTGGGATTTAGCTCAGTTGGTAGAACACTGCACTGCAGTCTCTGAGGTCCTGGGTTCAATTCCCAGCACTGCAAAAATGGGAGAAGGACCTGGCAATCCACATCCAAGGCAATCCCGAAATAGTCAGCCATTGAAAATCCTATGAGGGTCGCTATGAGTCGGATACTGACTTGACAGCACCTAACAAGAACAACAAAGTTACATTGCTCAGTGGGCCCTGGAGGTGACTTATAGATAAGAAAAGGAGCACTAGTCAAGGAAATTCTTACTACATTTAGTCACAGGGAAGTCATCTAGCCCTGTTAATTGTAATTATAGCCCATTATCTTATTTTGTGAGATTCTCAGAGGAGCACAGGACTCTATGCAGGCAGTCTCACAGCAGCTTTCCTTTTTTTGGTTGTGTTGGAATTCTCAGTTGATGAGACCCAGAATACATCCTGGGGTGAAAGCTTTCTCCTTTCCATGTCCCTTAAATCTTCCCTTTCTATCCTGCTTCAAGTTCCCCTCTGAGATTTTGATCCTTGAATCCATTTTCTGAAGCTGCTTTAGGCTAAACTGGTGCACAGGCCATACCTATTCCAGGAATTTAAAGTCTTGACCTGTCTGATCTAAGGGAGACCAGAGAGGGTTTGAACCTAAAGGCTGAAGGATCATCATTCAGTGGGAATCTGGAAGACATGACACCATTAATCTAGACATCAAACTGTATAAAATTTGCTTTTAGTCACTGTTATGACACATGGCTTTTTGTTTTACCTTATTGGTTGTAAGTGTGAAACTTATGAGCTTCTCTGGTAATATAAGCTAAACATCAGAGAGGTCTGTTGTTATTCCCTAGTATGTCATAATTGCAGTATCTCTTTTCTCTTTTCTTTCTTTCTCTTTCTTTCCTTTCTTTCCTTCCTTCTTTTTTCTTTTCCTTCCTTTCTTTTCCTTCCCTTCTTTCTTCGTTTCTTCCTTTCTTTTCTTCCTTCCTTCCTTTCTTTTCTTTCTTCCTTTCTCCTCTTCTTCTTCTTCTTCTTCTTCTTCTTCTTCTTCTTCTTCTTCTTCTTCTTCCTTTCTTCCTTTCTTTTCTTTCCTTCTCTCTTCTTTCCTCTCTCTCCCTCCTCCCCTGCTCCTTCTTGATAGAGTCTTGCTATGTAGTCCAGGCTGTCCTCAAACATGTGATCCTCCTGTCTCAGCCTCCCAAGCGCTGGGATTATAGGCATGTGCCTCCACACTTCTTGTTTATTACAGTAGTGTTTGTTAAGAATAAATGACCTTTCTGAAGAGATTAAGTATATGACACTTTAAGATGAATGGTCCAGTGATGGTTGAACGCCATTACTGAAAGGTGGCAGAATGTGCCTCTCCAAAATATGCCACTTTGGCATAAAGATTGTTTTGAACTGAATGGAATTGAGAAAGAAGTAAATATAAGAATAGCTCTTTGCCTTTGCCTCATTTTGTAAAAATAGTACATAAGCCACAAGATGAATAGTCCCCATTGAATAATGAGAAAATAACTATCCTTTTTACAAGGCACCAGAAATAGGTCTGAAGTGTAGAAGGTGGAGCATTGGGAAACTGGGGATTTGAATGAGATAAAAATATTGTAGGAGAAGAAAACTTTTTCCTTTATTTTCTTAAGTTATGTACCTGGGGCCTGTAAATTAAACTGACAAAAGACAGATTAACAAGAGAAAAAGCATACAAATCTTATTTGTTGTTAATACTTTTACATAGTACAGTGGCTTTATAGACAAGAAGTGAAAACCCCAAAGAAGTGATTAGACTGAAGGGCTACTGCACTTACTGTAAAGCATGTACTTAGTAAACTGTGTAACTGCCGGGCACAGTGGTGCACACCTGTAATCCTAGCAATTTGGGAGGCAGAGACAGGAGGATCGAAAGTTTGAGACCAGAGACAGTACGCATAATTTAGTGAGACCTCGTCTCAAAAACCAAAAAAAATGGACTGGGGGTACAGCACTTGCAAAGCATGCAAGCACATGGCCCTGAGTTCAAACCCCAGTACCACAAAAAATAAATAAATAAAAATAAAATAAACTGTATAACTTTGTTTCACTCTCTCTGACACATCCTGAAATTCTTTTTTGTGATAAAGACAAGGACCAGGCTTTACCTGAGTAGAGGTCCCAACTAGAACTTCTCAGGCTACCTAGCATTTTAGCAAAGTGAGTGAAGTTGCATAGGAATGACTAGACAAAAGAAAGGGTTTGGGCTCCTGGGGCAATAAACTGTGGGATTGTGACTAGAAAATATATGAGAGAAACTAATGGAAGACAGGTTTTATTTGTCTACATTGATCTTGGTGCAGACTCTTCCATCTCTGGTGATAAGAATGTTCTCTTCCCCCTAGTACCAGGAGGGCACATTTCTCACAGGAAATTTATGCCCTGGTTTTAAGAGAAAGCTGGGAGGGCAGAGAGCCTTTCCTGCATTTGCTGCCTCTTAGTTGCTTTCAGCTCAAAATATTAAATACATCAAAATGGCATATGTAGAGGTGGCATGTTATAATCCCTTCCGATACCTTGATAAAGTTCATAGTTATGATGAAAACAGGAAGACAGTCTTATAACAGCACAACAGGGGCCCTACAAAAAATAAAATTTTCCTCAGGAAATCTCATGCTTGAGGCAAGAATATACTGAAACCCTGGCACCAGAGAAGAACTGGTCTCCCAGGAAAATATTTATCACTTCACAGTTCTGATAATTTATCTCACAGTAAAATCTACATATGCCTATATCCAGTCTTTTGTTTCATCTTTTTTATAAATCCTAACACTTTTCTATAAATTGAAAGGCAGAGATAATCTGAGAACTTTTAATTGTTTTTAATTATTATTATACTTTTCCTTTTTCTTTTCTTTCTTTCTTTTTTTTTTTTTTTTTTTGTAGGGGGCTCATCCGGGATAGGCCCCAGTGGTTGCTGAGATATCCCCAGTATTCTAACCATGAGACTAGTTTGCCACAAGCAGACTTGAGTCCCTTGCTCTGGGGATCTTTCTCCTGGATAGGCATTGCCAAAGTTGTTGCTGGAATCTCAGGTCCATTGTCTGCTGCTTTACAAAGGGGTGGGAGAGAGAAAAAAAGGAACTCGTAAAAGGAAATCGGTTTATTTACAGTTTTGACCAAAATCGGGAGAGAAAAATTCTCTATTTCTCTTTGCCTATCCTGTAACAGTGGTACAATTTATAGAAAAAAAAGAAAGAAACAAAACCCAGGAAGTATAGGAAGTATGCATATGTAAATTAAGCTGTGAGATAAGTTAGCAGAACTGAGACTATAATTTTTTCCCAGGAGACAAAAAAAAAAAAAAAAAAAAAAAGATTCCTCTAGTGAGTTCCTCTGGCACCAGGGCTTCAGTCTATTCTTGATTCCAGCATAGGATTTCTTGGAGAAACTTTACTAGGGGGGTGTTACATTGTCACAGTCTTATATCTGAATTAAAGGCAAGTGTCACTGGGTGTAAGTGGAGCATGCCTGTAATCCCAGCACTCAGGAGGCAGAGGTAGGAGGATCATGAGTTTGAGGCCAGGCTGGGCTACAAAGTGACACAGTGAGTAAAGCCAACCTGAGCTACATAGTGAGACTCTGCCAAAAAAAAAAAAAAAAAAAGGATAACATTTTTAACAGCCAACAAGTTTGTAGCCAACAGATGGTTAAAGTTTGCTATATTCAGATCCTGAGGATAGAAAGTTCCAAAATGAAATTTGTTGTTGTTGCAGTGCTGGAGATTAACCCCAGGGGCCTGCATATGCTAGGCAAATGCTCTACCAGTGAGCTACATCTTTTGATTTTTTTTGAGACAAGGTCTTGCTATATAGTTATGCTCATAGAATGAACATCTTCTCTGTAAATAAAGAGAAAGAACTATCACTGGAAAGCGTTTCCAACGTAAATGTTAAGGATAGAAGGTGGCAATAAATGGACATGTACAGGGTGACTTCTGTACATTAGAAAAATTAAATGATGTCTCATCTTCTACTACTTAAAGACATGGGACAAGCACTCTGGTTCCAAGGCTCTTCAGTGAGATGTGATACCTTTCAAGACTACACTATTATGATAATTAGTGTTTAGGAAGGAGGAATCCTTGTAGTGCTGTTCTCATTGTCTCTGAGCTTCTGCCTTTCCTCCAATTGGTTCGCCCTGCTCTCGCCACACTGGACATTGCCATTCCTCAAATATTTTGGCTATTCTCTGGCTTCTGGCATCTGCTGTGGCTCTCCCTTCAGTGTATACAGCTCTTCTGTGAGAGTCTATGGAGGTCAGGATGTGCTTATTTCTAACTTACTCCATATTATATAGAATAATAGCTTTCAGGCTGTGCCTTATCCTGAGTAACTCCATTTTATAAAATATCACTTTGCTCCTTTTTTTTTTTTTTTTGTACTAGGGGTTGAACCCAGGGCCTTGTACTTGCATGCTATGCAAGTGCTGGACCACTGAGCTGCACCCCCATCCCATTTTTTAACTTTTTGAGACAGGGGCTCGCTAAGTTACGCAGACTGCCTCTGGTCTTGAACTTGCGATCCTCCTGCCTCCACCTCCTGAGCCGCTGGGATTACAGGCAAGCGCCACTACGCCGGGCTGGGACTTTGCTCCATTTTGAGTACAAATTCTGAGGCAGGATAGAAAGAAAGGGAAATCTGGGGAACATGGAAAGGGGAAGAGTTTTCATTTCAGTATCTGGTTTGAATCTCACCAGCTAAGAATCAAGAACTTTGATACAACTACCAAGAAAACTGCTGTGAGGACTGCCCGCCTAGAGACGTTATCTTTGAGAGACATATTAAGTAATGAAAATGTTAAAATAGCAATAAGCCAAAATTATAATAAGGTCAAAATGTATATAAACTTTGAATTTGACCTTGCTTTCCCCTCTGTCATTCTGTGCTTCTTTGAGACATGCCCACGCAACTCCCTTGTGACTCTTTTCTTAAATCTATACAATGGATCTCTTGAACCACCTTATAATCTCATTTTATTAAAGAGAAGTTTCTCAAATAGGAAAACCTAAACGATGGAACTTTTTCTTTTGATCTTATTGACACCTCCCTAATCCATGGCAGGACACTTTCTAGGTGGAGCTTATCACACTAGGTGCCCAGGGCTGGGTGCCTAGGACTCACATCATATGGGGCATGCTCTAGGTTAAATAAAACTGGAGGGAACTCATGGCCATGTGCTTCTTTCCTTCTTTCCTCTCTTGAAAAGCTGGCATCTGTGTTTTGGATGTTTATCTCTTTCCTTCTCTCTGAGCTGCTGCACTTACTCTAAAGCATGGACTTAAACTGTGTAACTTTGTTTCACACTCTCTGAGGAATCCTGAAATTCTCTTCTGTGATAAAGCCAAGGACCCAACTTTACCTGAGTAGAGGTCCCAATTAGAAGAACTTCTCAGGCTAAGAGTCAACACTGAGCTGCATCTCTCTGCTGCACCACTGCTGACAGAATGACTTCACATCTTGTTTGTGCAAGTAAACAACCATCATCTGTCTAGCACAAACTATGAGGCAAAGACTAACTTATTTATGCAAATAAAATATTACCATATATGAAATTACCAAATTAAATCAGAAACACATGGACACATGAGTATATCAAACCTATATCAGAAAAATGAGGTCTGTGAACTTATGAACACACCAGATCAGTGAATGATGAAATGTTCTTACGTGGATCATATCAAAAAAAGAGGGCACCCAACACTGGGTATCCACTGACCTGTCATTAGACCATCCAGAATGGGATCAACAAATGACCTGGGAACTCTGTCTCTGGGGCTTCAGCTCAGCATGACACCCTCTACCTGATGCAGCCCACTCAACTGCCCATTAGTCAGGACCCAGCCTTGCACTTTGAACCAGCTGTGTGGCTGGAACTAGCTCTGCACCAGAAAAACTTTGTGACCGGGTTTGTTATGTTAATATCTTATCTAACCACCTGCAGTAACTTCCTTTGCATCTGTCTCATCTCCCTGTTCTTGCCTTCAGTAAGGCCTTTTTGTACCATGTAGCTGCTTTAAGGGGCTGAAATTTAGCTCAGTTGGTAGAGTGCTGCTCTGCAGTCTCTGAGGTCCTGAGTTTGATTCCCAGCACTGCAAAAAAGAGAGTGGCAATCCACTCTGGGGGCAATCTTGAAACAATTAGCCATTGAAAATCCTATAAGGGTCACCATGAGTCAGACATGACTTGACAGCACATAACAACAACAGCTTCTTTAACTCTTTCATAACTATTAACATAACATATAATTAACCTATGACATTATAACTATAATATATCTATATTACTTGTAAAGTGTAATGTGCAATCTGAGAGTTTATATTAGTAATTAAGATTGGAATCAAAGAATCTATTTTTGTCACTAGTTACAACTAACAAGTGAAATCAATAATACTCGGTGAATTAAAGCTAACAAAACTGAGATAGCTTGCGAATTTATTGTTATTGAATAAATTCTGACAGTGTAGAGAGGCACAAACATGTCCATCTTTGTTTCTGACATAGCTTGTTCAAACAGGAACACTCTGCTACCCCCTTAGCTTCTCAGTGATGCATTCTCCATTTATTATCAGACCACTCTGGCATCTCCAGAATAATGGTTTACTCTTTATAATGTTGATTGTTTGCCTTTCCCTACTACAATGTAAACTCCACAAGGGCAGAGTCTCTAGTATTTATTGCACTGAAATATTCAATGTACCTTGTAGACTTACAAAGAATTGAATCAATCATACAAATTACTAACTAGCTTAAAATGGGTTAAGTGACACAAAGGTTTGTTTCCCCCTAAAACAACAAATGTGAACAGAGAGTTCTTCGTGGAAACCAGAATTAGGGAGGGAAATCACTAAGAACATTTGAAGGATCTCTTTGTGTTGCCAATTTTATATTTTAGATTCTGACCAATGGCCTTAACACTATTTAAACAATCACTTTCTGTTTTTAAAATAATTTCTGTGCTAGCAATATAACTCAGTGGTAGAGTGCTTGCCCAGCATGTGTGAGACCTGGAGTTTAATTCCCAGTACACACACACACACACACACACAGCGTAAGTTCATTGGATTGTCTTTCTTTCTTTCTTTCTTTCTTTCTTTTTTAATTTTTTTCACTATTGGGAGGCTGAACCCAAGGCCTCGTATGTGTTTTGCAAGTGATCTACCAGTGAGCTGCACCTCTAGCCCCCTTTTAAAAATTTTTTTCCTTGAGACAATCTTGTTAAGTAACACAGGCTGCCTCTGGCCTCGAACTTGTGATCCTTCTCTCTCTCCTCCCCAGTCACTGGGATTACAGGCATGTGCCACTGCACTCAGATATCTTTTCTTTTTTTTTTTTTTTCTTCTCTTTTTTTTATTAGAAATTTTTAATGTACATCATAATGTGATTCATTTTGACATGCTTTTCGTTGTGACAATTTTCATATATGCAATTTGATAAGCATTATTCATATAGGTTACCCCTTACCCTCCTCTATGTTTCCCCCCTCCCCCCTTCCCATCTAAGTTTCCCATCCAAGTCTTCTCTATCTTTTACTATATAGT